>JBBYHK010000006.1:20736389-20747332 GCA_038382065.1 Adansonia grandidieri | reverse complement strand
TGCCCGAACTGCCCATATCGTTGCCCGCTCTGCCCTACCATGAGCCCCAAGTACACCTTTCCCTTTAGCCGTCTCTTTCTCTAGCTCTCTCTTGGAATTTTTTTAATCTCTCTCTAAAAATCGAGCCAACAAATTTTTTTCTCTCTCGATGCACTATCTCTTTCATTTGTAGTCATCTTTTGATTCTTCTGTAGATCGACAGGCGGCTTAAGGAATCGGACGCGGTGGATGGATCTGAGATTGAATTAGATCGTAAACAGGAGAATCACGATCGAAGGGAATTAGGGTTTTGGATTTGAGATTGGGGAAATTAGGGTTTGGTTGAGGGGAATTTTTTGGAAGATGGTGAAAGGTAGGGTTTTGGGTGGATCTAGGGTTTGGAATTGGTGAAAAGAAAGGGGAGGAAATTAAAGAGGGGGATTGATGGTACTCGAAGGGGAAAATGCGAGGCTATGCATGGGCGGGGAGGAGGTGAGGAGAGGAAAAAGGCACGGCACATGTGGACAGTCCCTACACGTGCAACGGCGGTTCTGAGTGGTGATGGTGGTGCTTCTCTCTCTTCTTCTTCTTCATCTACCGTTAATTACTTTTCAAAGGTATACCTTTTTTTAAACAATTTCTTTGACTTTTATTTGATTTGAGTCTATTAAATACTTTCATTTTCTAGGTTTTTCCTTTTTCTTTGCTTCTTGTTTTGTATCGTCCGGTGATTTAAGAGAGGCTTTTTCAGATTGATTCGGGGAAATGAAGAGAGGGGTTTAATTTTGCTTTTGGGAATTTTGAGACGGTGGCTTCATTGGTGGTCGAAAGTTTGGAAATAGTCCTGATTTTCTTGGATTTTGTTGGCTTGGTTTTGAATTCTGAGGATGATTGCTTGTGCTCGTTTCGTATAAAATTTAGGGAATGAACTAGGCTTTTTGGGGAATTTTTAAGTTTTGGTATTGACTGGTAGGAAGGCAGTAAAGTTGGATTTTTTGGGTGGATTCTTTTGCTGAGTTCTACGTGTAACAACTTTTGGCTTGATTTTTGTGGTTCATACAGTGTTTCAGATGTGGGGAGCGGTCGTACTACATTGTAATTTGGGTAAAGATTGAGAAGCGTATGTTTCCTTGGGCCAATGTACAATTTTCGTAAAATATATATCTTGTGTGTAAAATTATGATACCGGGATGGTTTCTTTTTCTTTTCATATGTTACAAGCTATTCTACATATGGTGCTTCCTTTGACTTGTCTGAAATTTTAATTTCGGACTTAGAGGAATAGTTGCATAGCTTGCTGTGGTTTTTTTTTTCCTTCCATCCAAGCAGAAGGGAGTTCCTGACTAAAAAAGAGTTGGGGAGATGATAGAGATATTTAGATTCCAGATAGATCAATGTATATGAGGCGGAATTCTGTGAATTTGCCTACTTTCAAGGAGTGATAATGAGAAGTGATTCAGAACATGGGAGAATTTTCAAATTTGAACAGCATGAATCATGAAACTTGTCAATAAGGAAGTAGTTTCTAGTTCATCATTTCGGAGGCAGAGAAGTAACCACCTGGGTTATTGTTCTTCCAAATATTGGAAATCTTTTCTATATTTTGAACAGCTTGAATCATGAAGTAATTTTGTCCGTTAGGAAATAGTTTGTGTCATTTATTAGAGATGGAGAATAAGGAAATATTAGAATGTAAAGATCCGTTACTCTACCAGAGATAGATACACTTTTGTTACCTTGGAATCAGAAAGGTAGAAATATGCATAAATGTTACATGTGGTGGACTGACCTATGCAACGAGTTGTACTTTATTAAATGCTACTGGTAACAAATTTTTTCTGGATAAGTTATTTTCAAAATTTTTAACTTGAAGGATATACCAGCAGCATTTTATGTAGTTTGCAGGGTGTTATTGCTACAGTAGATTGTCTTGGGTGCAATAAATGCAATATCTGCTTCTTAGTTAGTATCTGCTGACCTTTAGGTTTTGTCCTGCAAGGCAAGTCCTGTGAGTTTATTGTAACGTATCCTGTTCTGTTATAGGTGAAGAGTTGTGTCATATAAAGTAAGTATGTAGGTCTTCCCATTTAGAATCATGGTTTAACCTACATTGTCTATGAGTGAGAAGGTACACGATTTTTGTTATGCCTGGTGTTTTGATAAAGTTATAAGGAAATGTATGTAACTAGAGTCATATCTTATATATCTTATATCTAGCATGTAATATGACAACAAATTAGTCTAGAGAAATGAATTAGCTTGTCTTAAATGTATTTGTATATCTTGGATGTAGCCATATATGATGATAAGGAGCATCTTAAACATATCCAAGGATTTACAGAGGAGCGTGTGTGATATAATTATCACACTTACGATGTGAGGATTGTCAAGTTTTCCTTGGTTGTGGTTGTATAATACGAGTGTATAAAGCTTCTAACATTTTTGGGTTGTAATAGCTCGTTTCGGATAATGGCGAAATCTGGTGACTTGGGAATAATTAATCTGTAGTTTGCTTCTAAATTGTATTACAGTGGATTTATACTGTGAAATTATGGTTTAAAGTCTTGGAAGCTTGTTGTGATCTGCTGTAAATTTACTGATGCGAAACACATCTGTTTCATGAATTGTTTTAGTAGCTGTCCAGTTATATGCATCTTTATCTGTACATATGCATCTCAGAAGTCTTTCTTATCTTATAAAGCTGGATCATTGGAATCACAACAGATCTGAATGGTTGAACAAGTTGCCAGTTGCTAGGTGAAGGTTTTTGTTTTTTAGCTGTTTCTGTATGTGTTAAATTGCCATCAATGCTTCATTTAGGTTGCTTAGTCTATGAAGCTAGGAGTTGTTGATGGTTTTTAGAATTAACTGGTTAATGCAACCTGGGTTGCTCGTCAAGCCTTTTTTTTTTTTTTTCCATACAAGTGGTTTTATTTTCTTGCTGATAAAAGTTGCACGCACGGTTAGTTGTTTGGTGATTTACTGACAGTGCCTGGTTCGCTTCGAATAGGACGGACGCAAGATCAGTGTTGGTGACTGTGCTCTCTTCAAACCGCCCCAAGATTCTCCACCTTTCATTGGAATAATTCGTTGTCTAACTTCTGGAAAAGAAAACAAGTTAAAGTTGGGTGTGAATTGGCTTTATCGACCTGCTGAAGTAAAGCTTGGCAAAGGCATCCTGTTGGAAGCTGCGCCAAACGAAATCTTTTATTCCTTTCATAAGGATGAGATTCCTGCTGCATCGTTACTCCATCCGTGTAAAGTTGCATTCCTTCCTAAAGACGTTGAACTTCCATCAGGGATTTGCTCATTTGTGTGCCGACGAGTTTATGACATTACAAACAAGTGTTTATGGTGGCTAACTGATCAAGATTATATTAATGTGAGTTTTAGATGCTCCTGCGTATACTTATCTAGTTTAAATTTATTGGACCATTTTAGTTGATATTTGCTTTTCTTTTCAGGAGCGACAAGAAGAAGTAGATCAGCTGTTGTGTAAAACGCGTTTAGAAATGCATGCAACAGTGCAGCAGGGTGGCCGTTCTCCAAAGCCAATTAATGGTCCGACATCAACATCACAGTTAAAGCCTGGTTCAGATAGTTTACAGAACAGTGCTTCCTCTTTTCCTTCTCAGGGTAAGGGCAAAAAAAGGGAGCGTGGGGATCAAGGCTTCGAGCCTGTCAAAAAGGAACGTACTAGTAAAATGGATGATGGGGATTCTGGTCATGGTAGACCAGAAATTAATTTAAAAGCTGAGATTGCAAAAATTACTGAAAAGGGGGGACTAGAAGATTCTGTAGGAGTTGAGAAATTGGTTCAGCTCATGGAGAGAAATGAGAAGAAAATAGACTTGGCGAGCCGGTCAATGCTTGCTGGTGTGATAGCAGCTACAGACAAGTTGGACTGTCTTAATCATTTTGTTCAGCTCAGAGGGTTGCCTGTTTTTGATGAATGGCTTCAGGAAGTCCACAAAGGGAAGAGTGGTGATGGTGGTGGCTCCAAGGATGATAGATCAGTTGACGATTTTCTCTTAACCTTACTCCGGGCACTTGATAAGCTACCTGTAAATCTTACAGCTCTGCAGATGTGTAACATTGGCAAGTCTGTGAATCATTTGCGTAGTCATAAAAATATAGAAATACAGAAGAAAGCAAGGAGTTTAGTTGATACTTGGAAAAAACGAGTTGAGGCTGAGATGGATGCCAAGTCTGGTTCAAACCAGGCTGTTCCTTGGTCTGCAAGATCTCGTATTTCTGAAGTTTCTCACAGTGGAAGCAAGCAGTTTGGATCATCTGAGGTTGCCATGAAGAGTTCAGTAACACAAGTTTCTGCCTCTAAAACTGGTTCGGTTAAGCTTGCTCAAGGAGAGACTGCAAACAAGTCGGTTTCTGCATCACCTGGACCTATGAAGTTAGCAACATCACCTGCTTCAGCCAGTACAAACCTAAAGGATGGGCAGGCACGAAATGCTACTGTTGGCACCTCTGACCCTCAAACAACCACAAGGGATGAGAAAAGCAGCAGTTCTAGTCAGTCCCACAACAATAGTCAGTCTTGTTCTAGTGATCATGGGAAGACTGGGGGAGTTTCTGGAAAGGAGGATGCAAGAAGTTCCGCAGTTGGTTCAGGAACAGTGGCTAAGATCTCTGGTAGTTCTTCACGGCACCGAAAATCCAATAATGGTTTCCCAGGGCCATCAGGGGTTCAAAGGGAAACTGGATCAAGCAAAAATTCTTCTTTGCATAGAAATCATGCTTCAGAAAAAGTATCACAGTCAGGTTTGACATGTGAGAAGGCAGCGGATGTTCCTATGGCTGAGGGTAATAGTCATAAATTCATTGTTAAGATCCCAAATCGAGGTAGAAGTCCTGCACAAAGTGCCAGTGGAGGATCTCTTGAAGATCATTTGGTCATGAATAGCAGAGCTTCTTCTCCTGTGCTTTCAGAGAAGCATGAACAATTAGACCGTAACATGAAGGAGAAAAGTGATGCATATCGGGCAAATGTTATCACAGATGTGAATACTGAATCTTGGCAGAGCAATGACTTCAAAGATGTGCTGACTGGGTCTGATGAGGGAGATGGTTCACCTGCAGCTGTTCCTGATGAAGAAAACTGTAGGACTGGTGGAGATGCCAGGAAAACAAATGAAGTTGCAAAAACTGCCTCCTCATCTTCTGGAAATGAACTTAAATCAGGGAAAATGCAGGAGGCTTCTTTTAGCTCCATAAATGCTCTAATTGATAGTTGTGTCAAGTACTCTGAAGCAAATGAGTGCATGCCGGTTGGGGATGATGCTGGAATGAATTTGCTTGCTAGTGTGGCTGCTGGAGAGTTTTCTAAGTCAGATGTGGCTTCGCCGATTGATTCTCCTCAAAGAAATACCCCTGTTGTTGAGCACTCTTCCACAGGCAATGATACAAAAGTAATATCTTCTGCCGTGGAGCAGGTTGTTGAAAATCGAAATCAGTCTGTTGAGGGTGCAGATGATGAGCATCTAAAGCAGGGTGTTGCTGCTGGTAATTCATGGGATAAAAATGCAGACAGCAAAACTGGTTCCTCTCAAGAAAAATCTGGTGAACTGAATGAGCATTTAACTCCATCAAGTATGGGTTTGCCACAGATTGCAGACCAATGTCTTGAAAATGGTAAATTAAAGGAAATTGTAAGGGCTGCTTTAGTCAATTTGCCGTCTGCAAGCGTTGTGGAGAAAACTACTGATATCAGAGATTCCAAAGAGCATATGGAGGAGAAGGCTGCTGGAGCGGATGATGATGACAGTTCTGATACTAAGCAAAAGGGGTGCACTTCTGTGGTAAATGAAGATAGAGTCATTAATGCAGTTGTAAAAGCTGAGAAAGAAGTGGTTGAAGGATCTTCGTCTGTACCTTCTATGGAAGTTGATGTTGAGAACAAGAAAAATGTCATCGAAGGTTTGGACAGAAGTTCACAGACTCATCTGAAGTCGGCTGTTGTTATTGAACATTCCATCAGAGGAACTGATGAAGAAGCAATGCCTCCTGGTCCTGCTAAAGATATGGTTTTGGAAAATGTTGATGAAGTGAAGGCTGAGAAGGATGTTGAGGCTGATGCACGTTGTTGTGACAGTCAAAATGAGAAACAAAAACCTGAGTGGGAAAGTAATGCTTCTCTGTTTATTGATGACTTGATTAAATTTGAAGCACTTATTATTCTAACCTTCCTTTTTTTTTTTTTTTTCATTTTATATTTATTCATCATTAAACTGGTTACTAAATTGTATCTGTTATGGTTCAGTTGTCACTGTCCAGAAAGGTGAGCATGTGCAGGAGAACTTAGAATGTAGTGAGGGTCATGAACCACGTGGTGGACCATCTCCTTGTAAGGCATCACCGGAAACAAAGCAACCTATGAGGCCTAGGGGATCTAAGGTGACTGGTGCAGAAGCAGATGAAGTAGAAGAATGCACATCAATCACTACAGATACTCCTGCTACCGGTGGTGCAGATACGGATGCAAAAGTAGAATTTGATTTGAATGAAGACTTTAATGCGGATGAGGGGAAATTTGGGGAACCAAATAACTTGACAGCACTAGGATGCTCAGCTCCTGTCCAATTAAGTAGTTCGTTGCCTTTCACCGTTTCTTCTGTGTCTAGCAGCCTTCCTGCTTCTATTACTGTTGCTGCTGCTGCAAAAGGGCCCTTTGTTCCTCCACATGACCTGCTGAGGACTCAAGGGGCACTTGGTTGGAAGGGATCGGCAGCCACTAGTGCGTTTCGGCCAGCTGAACCCAGAAAAAGTCTAGATATGCCTCTGGGTACAAATAGCACTTCCATTCCTGATGTGACTGCTGGGAAACAAAGTCGTCCTCCATTGGACATTGATTTGAATGTACCTGATGAGAGAGTCCTTGAGGATCTAGCTTCCCGAAGTTCTTCGCAGGGCAGAGATGCTGCACCAGACTTTTCAAATAATCGTGATTTAACATCTGGTTTGGTGGGTTCTGCACCTATTCGCTCCTCTGGTGGACTTGATCTTGATTTGAACCGAGTTGATGAGCCTGCTGATTTGTGTAATCACATAACTGGCAATAGTCGTAGAATAGATGTCACTATGCAGCCTATGAAATCATCGTCAGTTGGTATTCTTGGTGAGGCAAGTTTCCGCAGGGACTTTGATTTGAACAATGGACCTGCTGTTGATGAGGTGATTGCTGAACCATCACTATTTAACCTGCATAATAGAAACAGCAACGTACAATCTCAACCACCAGTTTCCAGCCTCCAGATAAACAATGCTGAGATGGCAAATTTCTCATCATGGTTTCCTACAGGGAATACATACTCGGCTGTTACATCAATTTTGCCTGATAGAGAACAACCTTTTCCAAATGTTGCTACTGGTGGGCCACAAAGGGTGTTGGGTCCCCCTACTGGTGCTGCTCCTTTTAATCCCGATGTCTATAGGGGACCTGTGCTGTCATCTTCACCAGCAGTGCCCTTCCCATCGACTACTTTCCAATATCCCTTGTTTTCCTTTGGAACAACTTTTCCTCTACCTTCAACCAGCTTTTCTGGCGGTTCAACAACTTATGTTGATTCATCTCCTGGTGGGAGGCTTTGTTTTCCCCCAGTCCATTCGCAATTGTTAGGACCTGCTGGTGCTGTTCTGTCCCATTACCAAAGGCCCTATGCTAGTCTTCCAGACAGTAGTTATAATAGTGGTGTTGAGAGTGGTAGGAAATGGGGAAGGCCAGGCCTAGACTTAAATGCCGGGCCTGGAGGCATAGACATCGAAGGAAGAGATGAGACAACAGCTCTTGCAACTAGGCAACTGTCTGTTGCCAGTTCACAGGCCCTGGCAGGGGAGCAGGCAAGAATGTATCAGGTGCCAGGTGGGGCTTTGAAAAGGAAGGAACCTGATGGAGGATGGGATGGATACAAGCAATCTTCATGGCAGTAGTAATCCTTAAGTATCACTGTCTAGTGGCCCATGAAAGCTTGTGAGTCATTTATGTTTCTTCTCAGCTTCTTTAGGCAAGGCCTGCATTTTCCCCCCCTATTTTGCTACTTCCATGCCCGGAGAAACAATATTAGAATTATGGATTTCGTTAGTGACTATGTTTTATTTCATTTTCAGTTCTTCAAGGATGGGCATTGGCTGACCCTCAGTGGTCATTTAACCTGTGTGCTCTTAGAGGATGGGTGGTAAGTGAGCCATTTGATGTTGTTCATAGTCTCCAACACCCACCTTTTTGCTGTATCAACTGTATCGTAAAAGAATATGCTCGGGGTTTTCAAGCCATTTGTTCCTTGAATTTGTTCTGGACACAGATCATTTACCCTTTGTAGATATTATAACTGTTGAAAAGCATGACCTATGTTGCCCAGACATTAGAAACTGGTCCCCATACTGGTTTTTAGTGCAAATCTTTCTTGACTATTTCATTTCCCTTTTTTAATTTTTTTTTTTTGGGGTTTCCCAATTAAAGTGGTCACCGAATTTTGATACTGAAGCCGTTTCTGATGTGGCATGACATTAGTTGCACTGGTTGTTGTATTCTAATCTAATCTTAGTTAATTTTATCAACTTTAATTGTAGTTCATCTGTCACAGTTTTAATTGCTGTCAACTTTGTTACTATCAATGTTGTTATAAGGTAGGTATTGGCAGTGGCACTGAGACTGCATCGAAGTTTTGAGGTTTGCAGTTTCACCTGATGACCGACAGTGGTAGCTATATGTCATATCCATCTCCAAAGTCTGTTTTGCTTGATATTTTTGTGTTGAGACCTAAGAAAGCCAAGCCAAGCCGAGCCTAGCCCTGTTTATTATTATAATTCTGGATTTGTGGTCAGCAATTGGCATTTATATTATTCACATCAAATTTCCATCTGCCTTATCTTTTATTATATGTTATTAATACAATTATTGTTAGTAGGAAGCAAAAAGCAATAATGTCATGTAATCTGTTATAAGAATTCTCGACAAAGCTTGCTGCCTATGTGAAACTTGAATATTTTTTATGTTTGATTGCTCGCAGGGGGTGGGGGGGGTGTGTGTATGCACACATTAAGGAAAACAGAAAATGGTCCAAAGACAAATGGTGTTTTGTTCTGTGCATCCCTTCGATTTTGTGTTAGGTTTTTCAAACTGCTAGAATGGGATGGAAGCGGCTAAAGCAGTTTTTCGCATTCGCTTAGTTCCATTTGCCGTTGTGTGTATAAAAACGTTTGTACTGAAACGCAATGGGTAATTTGTTTAGTCCAGCAAATGGAGATGTGAGAATGAGAAAAAGCTACTCTTATTCAAGTATTTACCATCCGAAATTTGTGCTGCAGCAGCAGCAGCGAAACTGGTGGAGCCGAACTCTTTGTCCAATGGTTCATTGGAAATTTAAGGTTCCATTTTTGCTTAATACTAATATTAATTAAGTAATTATTGTTAAAAAGCCACGACAACATTTAAGATGCCCAGGGTGTAAATACCCGCCCCCCTGACGCCATTTATCAACTCTCTACAACATGGTCCGTCCTCATTTCCTGTACAGCCGTTTCCGCATTTTAGTTTTCTCATGTATGGCAATTGCCATGTTTTTAAGTCCATGAAGAAATAATTAAGGTTTATAACGGATAGTGTGGTTTTAAATAGCTACAATTATCCAAATATTTTTTGCAAATTCAAATGTTGTTGATTTGGAACAGACGTAAATACTGATTCCGGATATCCACTCTACTATTTAAATTTGTATTACATCTATAGATAATGAATTTAAATATCCAAATTCATTATCTATTTATTATACAATGAGAAAGCTCAAAAAGAATCTAATCTTAGCCTCTAAGATTAGTTACTTATTGAATTCAAATTTTTAACAAATTCAAATATTCAACGAATAATATTATTTAATTCGAATTTAAATAATAATATACGAATTAAATGTAAATAATAAACGAATTTAAATTTTAAATTACTTACGCAAATTTGAACTTAAATATTATGGAACATGCAGATATTTGATCTCTGTCATCCTTAAGAGAGATGCATAAATAATGACTAAGCGATTCCAAAGTATATAAGGAATGCGTTTTCGGCACTGAATAGAAACACTTTTGAACCTGAGGTTTAACTTAAAACAAATGACGTCTTAAATTTAAATCTCGATATTTGCAACCGTTAACTTATACGAGACTGATATTTTTTTGTATTGGAAAAAAAAACACTTTGATAACTTTTTATAAGGAGAGTCTCAATTCCAACAATATTTAGACAGTTAATCTTCCCAAAACGGGGGAAAGAAATGGGGCCAATGACATTAATACAGCTTACTTAAGCTTTTAATTGTGGGCCAGAATGATGATATTCGAATGCAGCAGAAAACTAGTCTCATCACTCATCTCACGGTTCCATGGTTATTCAACTGACAAAGACTCCTCCATAATTGGGAAAAAAAAAAAATTGTACAAAGTTGGTACACATAACACAACAAAATCAAGAATATAGAAGCACTTCTACTTTGAAAACCTGTAAATATTTTTCTTTAAGATAAAACTCAAACCACATTTTTTCCCTTTTTCATGCACAGACAAAAAAAAAAAAAACCACCTAAAATATGTATCAACTTGAGACAAAGCCACTGAGCTTTTTACTCTATACAAAGAAAGAAATCAAGATAGTAAATTAGCATATTATATATATATATATATGTATATTCTTTTACGCAAGATTAGAAATTGAAACAAGCATAAAGTGACTTTCAGGGAGAGAACTATGCTGTGTGTAATCTATTAAAACCGTTGCATGAAAAAGCAGACTCACTTGATCCTGTTGGCTTTTGGGGAAAAAAAAAAAAAAAAATCTATAGGTGACCACATTGGAATATAACCGTACCAGGACAAGCATTTGATTTGAAAGATAATCTGATTCACTTAGGAGGCTCAAAGTTCCTTCCGCAGAAGACGTTTCTGCAAATTGAATGAAAAAA
>JBBYHK010000006.1:20716999-20727460 GCA_038382065.1 Adansonia grandidieri | reverse complement strand
TTTATCCTGGTTTCTGAGAAAATTTGTTCTACTGACCATGCTAAGCTTACTGATTCAGTGCAAACTCAGTCCAAACTCCTCTAGCGATATTCATTTTCCTCACGTCTAGATTTTGCTCCTTCAGCCAATACTGAGGTTAACATTCTCCATTTTCTTATTCCATGAGATAAAAAATGATTAGAAAATTTGCTTTCTTCTTAGTTTCTGTTCCTAGTTTTGTTGCTGCTCATTAGAAAAATAAGTTACATCTGAGTTAGCACCATTGCATGAGTAATTCATGTAATTTTGCAATGTTTTGGTTGGGTTGTTTCTGAATTATTTTAGCACTTAACATTCCAGTTGAATCACTATGAGTTTTTTTTCCCTCTTAGATGAAAATTAACTGAATTGTATCTAAGCTGCGAATTGAAGGCAAGTTTTGTGTCTCTGTTTTTTTATTTAATAGCTGTGAAAATAGACTAGGCAGAAAAATACCAAATGGAGTATTTTATTTTGTGTTTCTAAAGCAATCAAATTACCGCATCAAATTAGGACACAATGGAGTATTTAGTTAAGCTCTAACTTTTCAGTATAGGATAGCTTAGCTTAAAGTAATCACCTTGCATGCTTATTCTTATTGTTTCTTATCTCAAAATTAAGCTCTTGCTAGGGTTTTTCTTTTTCTGCCCATTAGCAAGAACTTTGATTTCAATCTAGTATTGATTTTTTTTTTTTAATTTAATCTGTGTCAAATAGATGCAAGAGAGGTCAAAATCTTCTTCTGTAAGCAATGTTCCACTCATCCTGGACATTGATGACTTTAAGGTAATGAATCAAACGACAAGATGATTTAATGTACTATGAGTTGAAGATTATCATGGCCAAAAAGAAGACTGTTAGATCCTCTTTTAGTTTTCTCATTGGATACCACTGGATAATTTTATGATTGAATGTCAACTGGTAGGGTGATTTTTCATTTGATGCATTGTTTGGGAACCTGGTTAATGAGCTCCTGCCATCTTTCCAAGAAGAAGAAGCAGATTCTGCTGGTGGACATGGCATTGGTGGGACTGAGGTTCTACCAAATGGACATATCCGTGCCTCTTCTGATGCAACAAAATTTGCACAAGGACTCTCGACCCCTCTGTTTCCAGAAGTGGATGCTTTATTATCGCTCTTCAAGAATTCTTGTAACGAGTTGATTGATCTTCGCAAGCAGGTTTATTCTGTAATAGTTGATGATGGGTTTGACAAAACCTGTAGGATTCATTTTAATGTTTTAATTTTCTTTATATGGGTTGAAGATTGATGGAAGACTCTACAATCTCAAGAAAGAGGTTTCTACACAAGATGCTAAGCACCGGAAGACACTAACTGAGGTTAGTCAGCAGAATTCTTTCTTGCCTTTTCATTTGAATCATGTATGTGAAAATGTCAGAAAATGAAAGCAGAAATTATTTCTTTCGTGCTGCATTTTTTTTCGGAAAAGTATGTCATTTGGATATTTAAAGCCTATTTTTCTATAAGAAAACTAGAAAAGAAAGATGAAGTTCAATACTTTTACCGATTTTTGTAAGGACCATAGAGACAAATGGTGAATACTGAGATAAATACTTCTTGTTTCTGTTTTAAAGCACCCTGCCTTGACTTTTGTACCTTGACTTGAACAGCAACAACATGGCATTAAATTTTGAATCTTTCAAGTTACAAGTTATTAGGTGAATGTGAATTTCAAAAAATTACCATTAGGTGATAAATTGATTAGTTTTACTTATTTTGCTTCAGCTGGAAAAAGGTGTAGATGGATTGTTCGACAGCTTTGCTAGATTGGATTCACGTATTTCAAGTGTTGGGCAGACTGCTGCAAAAATAGGAGATCATTTGCAGGTAAGATTATGCATTGTTTTGCTCCACTAACTAGTTTTTCTGCTCCTAATTGGTTGTCATCATGTGGTGGATCATGTTGATAAAAATTATAGTTACTTATTGCATTTCCTAAATGCATTTATTTGGTATTTTCTTGTCAGAGTGCAGATGCTCAGCGTGAAACTGCTAGTCAAACCATAGAACTCATAAAGGTACTTTCAGTTTGTGTGTTTCATGTGCTATCTGTTGCTTAAACTGCTTTAACACTTTGATAATTTAATACCTTGCAGTACTTGATGGAGTTTAATAGCAGTCCGGGTGATCTAATGGAACTTTCACCTCTATTTTCTGATGACAGCCGTGTTGCTGAGGCTGCTGCAATTGCACAGAAATTGCGTAAGATGTCATCAACTTTCTAAAGCTTTAGTTACTGCACATATTTGCCAGCTCTTTGAGTTACAAAATGTGTACATGAAAAGGGAGTGACTGAATGTGATATAATGAATTTGATATGGTAACAACCATTCTAAATTGTAACTGGCAAAATGTGGCACATTTTTCCATAGAGAACTTATTTCCTTGACTACATTTGCAGTATGCTTTTTATGCTTCTTATAGCTTTGTGGACAGTTTTTACCTTTCTTGTCTTTTTGTTGATTTTAGGATCATTTGCTGAGGAGGATATTGCAAGAGCTGTGCCATCAGTTGTGGGAAGTGCAGCTGCCAGCCGAGGATTGGAAGTTGCAGTTGCTAATCTTCAGGAGTACTGCAATGGTCTGTTAACTATTTTATTAATATGAAGCCCGTGTGATCAATGAGAATGATAAAAAGAGTGAATGAGGGAGTTTTATAGATTGTAAAGTGGGAATTTTGATGAAATTATTTTGTTACCTATAAGAAATAGTCATTATACCTAAATTCTGTAAGATCATTTTGTCATCTTGATCATTTGTGGAAGCTTTGGAATTAAATTGTAAAGGAAAAGAATCCACTAAATTCTGTCTTATTAGTAGCCTCTCCTATTGCAAGGAAAGGTGTATCAAGTCTCCCTTATGTTTTTATCTTTTTCCGAACTCTTTGCAGAATTGGAGAACAGATTGTTGGCTCGGTTTGATGCTGCATCACAGAGAAGAGAGTTGTCTACCATGTCTGAATGTGCTAAAATTTTATCTCAGGTATTAATTAATTGTATAATTATAGCTGTTTTTCCTCTATAAAATTTAACGCAGGTATTAATATCCTCTATTTTGAGCTGGCCGATTTATGCAGGAATCTTGTTAATCAGTTTTTAATATTTATGCTTTCACAAATGCAGTTTAACAGAGGCACCAGTGCCATGCAACATTATGTGGCAACCCGTCCAATGTTCATTGATGTGGAAATCATGAATTCAGACACTAGATTAGTTCTTGGCGATCAGGGTTCTCAGGCTAGTCCTAGCAATGTTGCGCGTGGGCTTTCTTTGTTGTACAAAGAAATTACAGGTTGAGAGAGTAGTTATATTGATGTTAAGTCAAGGGCTTTAGTTCATCGATAGACTTGTTATTTCTTTGTTGTTCGTCCTGCAGATACTGTACGCAAAGAAGCAGCTACAATTATGGCAGTATTCCCATCTCCTAATGATGTTATGTCAATTTTAGTTCAGGTGCATTGAAGAATCTGTCCTTCACATTCCTTGTTATTGACTTTTATCAACTCATAAGCAGCACCATTATATGCACCTGTTTTCTAGTTATGCCTGGTTTCCTGTGTCATATGCAGCGAGTATTGGAGCAGAGAGTTACTGCTCTTTTGGACAAATTATTAGTGAAGCCATCTCTTGTGAATCTCCCTCCCATGGAGGAAGGTGGACTTTTGCTGGTGAGTAGAACTTACAGAAAATGAATACATAACTAGAAGTGAGAAATGTTGACTTTGCTCATATTTCACTTGATGCTTCAGTATTTGAGAATGCTAGCTGTGGCATATGAGAAGACACAGGAACTCGCTAGAGAATTACGAGCCGTTGGATGTGGTGATTTGGATGTTGAAGGTAACAATATGACAATAGCTCCTTTGCAAATCCCCTTGTGCATATTCCTCTTATAAATTTAAATACCTTTTGGATTCAGATATAATTATTAATTAATTCTAGAAGATAAATGAACATGGTCATTTAGAATTATTGACGGGATTAAATAAAAAATAGATCAAGTGATGGATGATGGTTGTGTCGGATGAATTAAAAATTAAATCATATGTGGAATACGGGATTTTCATAGAGATGTGATGTGACATAATACTCTTGATACTTTATAAGGTTGTCTGAACTCACCAAGCCTGTTTTGAATTTGATCTTATGTTATAGAGGTAGGAAAATTTAATTCTTCCATATGTATTCTTTTATCTAAATATGAAACTATTTTACTAAACTTATCAAAAAGTATAGCCATGGACATAAATTTAATATTAAATTGTATCGGAAAGGTTTAAATTGTTAGTATACCTGATAACTAGACTGGACCCAACAAATGTGAAAGTATACCGCACTCAATTGCTTTGGTATACTTCTTTCAACTTTTAAACCTTAATGACAAAATTGCTTCTTTTTACAGGTCTCACAGAGTCTCTCTTTTCGTCTCACAAGGATGAATATCCTGAACATGAGCAAGCCTCTCTTCGACAACTGTATCAAGCAAAGGTTTGCTAATTTGCTTTACTTGTTCCTCAATGTTTGAATGCTTCATTTGCTTCATTGTTGCAGCTTGTAACATCTGTGATTTAGTGCAGTTGGAAGAACTGCGTGCTGAAAACCAGAATGTTTCTGATTCAAGTGGAACAATAGGGCGCTCGAAAGGGGCTTCAGTGGCTTCTTCCCATCAGCAGATATCTGTTGCAGTTGTAACAGAGTTTGTACGATGGAATGAAGAAGCAATATCCAGATGCACTTTATTTTCTTCTCAGGTAATAACTTATCCGCTAATCGATGATATGCTTTGTTACTTGTGTACAATTTTTTTTGCAACTCACGAGATACAGTGCAGAAAAGACTTGGCCAAGCACCTAAAAAGTGTTTAAAGGAAAACAATTGAGGCTTTCGAATGTTTCTCTTATGTATTAACTGTATTGTCCTTAAAGTTTTGTCTAAATCTTAACTTTCCTGTGGGTTTCTTAAGCTGCATAATTGGGCTAAATATTGCATTCAGAGGCCTTATCCGCCACCATGACTGGTATATGATAAATAAAGTTATAGCTAAAGTGACATGATTGCATATATGAAAATTAATCGTGCATTATGCAACAGAATGTTATTGTGGAAAGAAGAAAAAAAGGCTGGGTGACCGAAGGAAACCAGATATTATCACTTAAATCTGATCATTACTAATTGAATTGCGATCTGTCTTTGACAGCCTGCTACACTTGCGGCCAATGTAAAAGCAGTGTTCACTTGCCTGCTTGACCAAGTAAGTTGGTTTTTAACATGTCAGTTCTTTGAATTTTTGTCTTTTGTCTGGGTACTTAATTAATCTCATTTTTTAGGTCAGCCAATATATAACAGATGGACTTGAACGTGCTAGAGATAGCTTGACTGAGGCTGCAGCCATGAGGGAAAGGTTTGTGCTAGGTACAAGTGTTAGTAGAAGGGTGGCTGCTGCAGCTGCTTCTGCGGTAAATACCTGATTATGTTTTATTTCAAGCATTTATGTTCAATTTAACAAAAAATAACTGAAATAAGGATCGTTAATTACCTGAGGTGCAGGCAGAAGCTGCAGCAGCAGCTGGTGAAAGCAGTTTCAGATCTTTCATGGTTGCCGTACAGCGTTGTGGCAGTAGTGTGGCCATAGTTCAGCAAGTATGTTGCGTTTCGTGGTTGTTTCTTATAATAAAGCTCATGCTGAAAGAATATTACAGTATTATCAATATTTGAATCAATCTCACCTTTTATCTACAGTACTTTGCAAATTCCATATCTCGGCTCTTATTGCCTGTTGATGGTGCTCATGCTGCTTCTTGTGAAGAAATGGCCACAGCAATGTCTAGCGCGGAGGGTGCTGCTTATAAAGGGCTTCAGCAATGCATTGAAACTGTGATGGCCGAGGTCAGTTATTAATTTCCTCTCTTCCATTTAGATTTTTCTGGATGATAGTGTGGGGTAATTTTCAGGTTCAGGTGTGTCCAACATGGGTGTGCTCGATTTTTTAAAAGTATTTCCTTATATTTGGATGGTCGGACTTCCATACCAATGTCTGTTGGATGAGTCAGCTATACTTACTTGAAAGAAAATGAAAAGTTAGTGCAACATAGCTTTATGGAGTGCCTCAATTATTTGAGTCTTACTATATTTGTTTATAGACTTTATTGTCATTGAATTCTTCTTTGCTCCTCCACTACATGGTGCCTATTTTTTAACTCTACTTTTGGCCAAGCTTATAGATTGTGCCTGTTTATTTGCTCTTTTTCGTTTTCTTAATTTTCAGCTATTTTTCTTTGTGAAAATCCTTTGTAGGTTGAACGATTATTATCAGCTGAACAAAAGGCAACTGATTACCGCTCACCTGATGATGGAATGGCTCCTGATCATCGTCCCACAAATGCATGCACAAGGTTTGTCCCTTTAGTCAACTTTTTTGGGGTCATTAGACATTATATGGATGTGAAGCTGATTGGTTGGTAAACATTAGAAATCATCCAAATCCTTTGCCTATAACATTTTGCACTTGGTAATAGCTTCCTTTATGTTACCTTTTGTTGTCTAGTTGTTATTTAAAATTCCATTGTTTCCAGGTTACATTGGCTCATTTCTTTAGCAATGCAGCTATAAAAACAAATTATTTCATTTCTTTTTCTTGTCCTCTTTTCCATGTCTAGAGTTGTTGCTTATCTTTCCCGGGTCCTCGAGGCTGCATTCACCGCACTAGAGGGTCTTAACAAACAAGCATTCCTGACTGAACTGGTATGATGTTATCATTTGATATTCCCTTGATTATGAAGTACATAATTTCATGTCTTTGAGTGTACCAAACAGCTGTCTACAAACAAGATTGGTTTGCATGGTATAGGCAAGAAATACACACACTTGTAAAATTCGGTGGTTTATAGTTTATCTGACACAAGGATAATTTCACAGTCAAGAAATATCTTCGATCAGGGCACACAAACTGCCTCTTCATTGGTTTAGACATTTTGAAAAGTTTTTTCAAGCAACATATTCCTTGATAGTTTCTGTAATTTTGTTTTGTGGTACGTGGTGTTGATTTTCATTTTTCTTTTCTATTATCATTTTTCCTGTTTATGCTTATACTGTTTTGACAAATGATTATACCTCATTTCGAAAAGGTAAATTGCTGATCCTATGTCATTTCAGGGAAATCGCTTGCACAAAGGACTACTTAATCATTGGCAGAAGTTCACTTTTAATCCTAGGTATTTTACCTTGCTCTAATGTTTCAATTGCCTGTTATTTTTGTTGAACAGTGAAATAGCAACAGTGACGCTTATGTTTATGATTGGCTTCTGATCGAAGGAGGGCCTCTTGTATAGCTTGTCACATGTCTACAACAGAAAACCTGTAGATCTTGTAGTAGTCCATCTTTCTTTGCCTGTACCATTTGAATATTTTACGTGCTAATTTGCAGTGGAGGACTACGACTGAAGCGTGATATAACGGAATATGGAGAATTTGTGCGCAGTTTTAACGCTCCTTCTGTTGATGAGAAATTTGAACTCCTTGGAATGTGAGTTACTGAATTCATAAATCATTGGAACCCTAGTTTGTCATTTAAACCTCTATGTTATTGATGAACTGTTTGTCTCCAGCTTGGCCAATGTCTTTATTGTTGCCCCTGAAAGTCTCTCCAGTTTGTTCGAGGGTACACCTAGCATCCGGAAAGATGCACAAAGGTATTACTCATATATTATTGATCTTTCTTTTTGTACTTTATGCTTTACGGTTGGTGCATGCATCTGTGAAGATTGCTAGTTTTGATTTTGGGTCATAATTCAGGTTTATTCAGCTTAGAGACGACTACAAGAGTGCAAAACTTGCATCAAGGCTTAACTCTTTATTTTCGAGTTGATTTAGAGGCGGGATGTTGATGTTCATATATATAGTTATCTAGTTTGTCTTTGTTGGACACTTGTCATCTCAAGCATTTTCCTTGGTTTTGAGGCACCAATACCAAGCAAGAGCTGGCCTGAGATTAAGTTTATTGCCAGGATAATGAGCTCATCATTGAACAGAAAATTGGAGTATATTAGATTTTTGTTTCTAATTCTGTTCTATTTTATTTCCCTGTTATTATTTTGAGTTTTTTTTTCCTTTGTTTTTTTTTTAATGAGAACAAAGAATAAATAGGTTTGAAATATGTTAGGACTTTCATTTAACAATTTAGATTGTTTTCAATCTTCAGTTTTAGCTTTCAAGAAAAGCAAAGGTGTGGTGTCCTGGTTCACCTTTGTAATTGTAACTGTTTAGAACTTCTTTTTCTTGATTTACCTTTCAGATTTTTGTTTTATTTTGTTTTTTTTCTCCCTAAGGGCCAATCAACCCCTTTGCTGCTAAACAACATCAATACATCGAAATGAGTAAGGATTCATGGTATTCCAATAGAAAATATTCAAACCACGTTTGGTAGAATAAATACACCACTCTGCTTTTAAATCGTACCTCAAAGTTATAGGTTTATCCCCCAGTAAGATCAACACATTTTCATGGCACATTTTTGTTAATTTGGCGCGCATGTGTTTGCTCCTTTTTCTTCATTTAAAATTATCATGCTTGATTGGTTAGTAATGAACCATTTTGAAGTGATCACATTGCTAAAATACGCTTAGGATTATGGAAAAAATAATAAATTCTTTCGACTATAGAAGGCTTCATTCTGGCTACAAAATATGAACCATTACGACTTTTTTGCGTGCTTCTTCAGAAAAAAGGAAAAAGTCACTTGCAATTAATTAATATTTTAACAACTAACAAAATATTGTTAAAGTGCCTGCAACAAATAGAATATGACAGCTCCTGAAAAACAAGTTTTGATTACAAAGAGTTGGATGCCATAAGTAGATTAGATGGTCAAGTAACATCATGACCTAAAGCTATTAAAGCCACTACAGAATCATATCTCAAAGTAATGCTACAATTCTTATGCATGAAGCATATACAGACACAACCCCACAATTATATTGATTAACAAAAGATTTTACCCTACATAAGTCGTTCAAATTTACGAGAAATTCGAAATATTTTGCAGACATAAAAAATGAGCAAAGCTTTGCAAACTCCAATAAAAAAAAATTCATAATTAATCTTCATCAGGCCCGTAGATGACAAGCAAAAGAATCAACCTATTTTATGTAAGTTAATTGTTCTAATATTATGCTTGTGAAACATTTCATGAGCAAAAGATATTCTACCTCTATATCTAAGTTTCCTAGCAGCCAATGAAATAGCCACAAGCAACAGAATTTGAAACATAGCTCCATTATCTCCAATTTCAAAAAAAGAATTGTAACCAATTGCATATTCTTTCCTATTACCAAACAAGCCATAACTATTTAAAACAAATTTTGACAAATTGGCAAACCCATCAAACAAACCTAAATTGTCAGGGCAACATATACCAATAAGGAAAACATATACCCCATGTGCCCCCGGTTTCAGTCCTACATTTTAACTTAAATTGTTAGGGCTTTTTTTTTTTTCGTTATGTTGTTCAAGAAGTGTTCGTTATAGTTATCTCTGTTTTAAATGGACAGTATAGCGACTCGCTTTCTTCAGTGGATGATATTTGATTGATAGGACTGGAGAAGGGTTGGAAATGGTAGGACTTGAACTCTAGACTTATTATCAGATGTTAGGATGACTAATGAACTAATTAAGCTAAGCTCTTTGTTCTTTAATTGATAAGTTGCCGGATGACACTTTCTTTTCCATTTTGCCTCTCTTGAATTTAGAAAAGGCTTAAGCAACCGGAAGTTAGTTACAGTCTTATCCTTATTGGTAGACATTTTCAGCTAAAATACTATAAAATTTTTTTACATATATCATTCTTGTCATTTTTTAAACAATATAGTAACCCAATTAAATTTTCAACTAAATTACTTACCACTAATTATAATTATCATATATATATATATAATATTACAAGATACATGCTTGGTAAACATTAATGTTTATGTAGATATCTCCCACCTCATGGACAAGTAATATCCACAATCTCAAATTTTAAAAATGAAATTTAACATGATTTACCCTGTATTAGTTTTGTTAGTAAGTGTTGGTTTTATATTGGATTATATTTTTTTTAGGTAATTTTCTTTTACAAAAAATCTTGATTCTTTATCATCTATTTCAACTTATATAAATTTAAAACAACTAAATAAACAAAACTGTCTACTTATTTTGAAAGACGTCTCTATCCCAAATCAATTCAAATGTATTTAAACATGATTAATATGATTAACGAAACATATTTAGTACACATGATATTCATGTTTAAAATTTTAACATAATAATTTATATTGTGTTTACTTTTACATAACCAAAAATAAAAAACATGAACTGGGGATACGCGTGCATAAATTGCCATATCTATAGATATGCAAAGAAGACACTTCTCATCAGCAGTTTACATC
>JBBYHK010000006.1:20680909-20712964 GCA_038382065.1 Adansonia grandidieri | reverse complement strand
ATCATGCCTAGCCCAAAATGATCGATGGCGACTCCAACCGTTGGCCACTTTGTGATGGTCATCCGAGACCAATAAGATGAGCAATTCATCTTATGGTCCCCCTCACTGCATCACGAGTCGAGAATCTGTACTTTCTCATTCTCATCATGTTACAAAGTAAAAGTCTCGGTCAAGAAGACATTTCTTAGTCAGAAAAATATTTTAAGTCATATACACCCATAGATCTGTGAGGGTCCACCCGGGGTATGTTGAATAGGACTTGGTTCCAAAGTAAATTACTAAAATGCCTTTCAAGTTTACCTTCGACATAAAAGTATCCTAGTAACCTAGAGGACCCAAAAATGATATGAAATGACAATTATACCTTTCATGGGTAATTCAAATACCTAAAATGCACAAATTGCTAATAGGTCTCTAAATTTTTCAAAACTATATTTCATACCAGCACCAAAAAACCAGAGGAATACAAAAAGTTTTAAATACTTCAACACTCCTTTAGAAGGCCAAAAAAAGTTAGAAATATTCATAAAATATCAAAAATATCACATTAAACCTAAAATGCAAAGTTTTTCTAAATAATCCCTAGAATCTGCAAACTTGTCAGTTTAGCCCCTACACAAAATAAACACATAGTTAAAAAACAAAAATCATCATAAAAAATCATTGAAAATATATAAAAAATCACATAATCAATTCGGCTGAGCACCTACAGCCTTAGAACAAAAATTTTGCAATTTTGCAAATAAGTCCTTAAATTTTTGAAATTACAAAATGAACCTAAAATAGTAAAAAAATACATAAAACACATTCAAATATGTTAAACTAAACATGAGGACAACTCTAAAGGTGCCCCAAGCAATCGGCCAAGCTTCTATGGCCTAGAAAATATTTTTAAATTTTACAATTTAGTCCCTATGTTTCTAATACTTAGAAAATAGAACCAAAATTACCAAAATTTCACTAAACGGTGCTTATATACATAAAATCATACTTAGATATACCTTTCCAAAGCTCGTAAAAATTTTAAAAAATTATTAAAATTATTCTTATATTTTTAATCTTTCAAATTTTTTATTTTAATCACAAAATAATTTTTTTAATCTTAATAATTTTAAAAAATTATTAAAATCACAAAATAATCAAAACCATCATAAAAATGACAAAATAAATCAAATAAATTCCCTACATATTTCAGCTAGGACTTATCAACAAAGAAAAATAATTTTTTTCACAACATACAACTTGAATAACAAAATATCTACACCTAAACAAGCTTAGATTAAAAAATAAAATCATAAAAACAAATATATAAACATATTTTCCAACATATTAACATGAAAAATGCCAAGAAAAATATCATAAATGATACACATGAGAAATATATATCATTTTTACTAACAATCATAAATTATTATGATGTAAATCAAAAGAAATCTAATAAAAAGTGTGCCAAGAATATCCATAAAATTGAATCATAGTTTTCATGCTTAGCCTTTCAACATGGGAATGAATTCTGTGAGCTTTAGCAATCATAAAACTCATTAAAAGGGAGAATCAAAGATGAAAATAACAAAAATGAAGGGGCTTTGTAAGATAACTACTTAGAAAGCCTTAGAAAATTAAATGTTTTCCCTAATTTTTAGTGTTTTTTCATCCCAAATAGGCAAAGCTCATTTCAAAACCAACCTTCCCATATTTATAAGGGAAGGATTCGACCAAGTGTTGAAATAATAGCCGTTGGCCAAAAATGTTCTATGAATTTTTAATCATTTTTTAATTAATTACTTTTTAAATTTAATTTGATTTAAATTAATTAAGTTTGTCATTTTATGCATTATGTCATCCATGACATCATCAAGGTCTAGAAAATTTTTGATGATATTCATATATACCATGGAAAATGAAAACATAAAAGTTAATTAGAAGGACTATATTGTAAAAATTAGAAATTATGTAGCTTAAATAAAATTTCATATGTTGAATTTAATTTAATCTAATAACAAAATCCATTTTAATGCTAAAAAAACCATTAGAATTCTAAACCCACAAAATTTTAAGCCAAAAAACCTTTATATTTAAAATTATTATATTTACAAAATACAAAACTCATAAAATAATTTGAATTTTCACAAATTGATTTAATATGAATTTAACAATAATATTTGAAGAATTTTTAAAATTTTAAACTCAGAAAAATCCTATTGGACAAATTTACAAAGTAGAAAACTTTGTATTTATGAAATAAGAAATTTCTAAAAAAAGTAAAAATTCATAAAATAAATTAAATTTTAAAAAACTGATTTAATGTGAATTTAACAATAATGTTTGAAAAATTTTAAAAATTATAAACTTAGAAAACTCTTTCCCAAAAAATTTAGCAGTAGAAAACTCCATATTTTTGGAATCTAGAATAATTTTGCCAACAAGTTTCTCGAGTGTGATGCTCATTATACTATGAAAATTTTAAAATTAATTACTAAAATAGACAACTTGACACCTTGTAGTATACAATGCCCAAATGAATTTTTCCTTGAAAATTTTTTATTTTTTTGAAATGTATATCAGCATAAATGCCATATTGGGATCGACGAGAATATACAACAATCAATTTTCCAAATTTTAGGAAAAAATCTCGAAAAAGTCCTAAGAGTGAAAAATTTGATTATGATATCATCTACAGAAATAGATTTAAAAAATTTCACTAATATAAAGTTAAAAACTAATTTTTTTTACCTTGATATTTGTTTTTATCCAAGATTTGTTCTCTATAACCCTTGCAATGGCATTAATTTTGTCATAAGCACCCGCGACCATTTAGATATGACTAAAAAGGTCTTGAAAACATCCAGTCCATCTTGAGATGTCAACCCTCATTGAGTGGCCGCTAAGTTCTTGTTCTCGAATATCTTTAGATTTTTAAGGAAAAGGCCCGGATAAAATTAGGTGTCAAATACTTCATACTACCCCTTTTGCAACATGACTTTGATACAAATCTTGACCAGCCTGACTTAAAATCATGAGTGTACCTTTTTTTGTATGTATATCTATACATCATTATTCTTTTATTTTTAGAGGCCACATCATTATTATTTTATCTTTCTTGTTTTTTGTGTTTGGGGATTAAGTTGTCGAGATGAATCACTCACTTGACATAATCTTATATAATCATTATAGAATGACCATTTTTCTAGAGTTGCCACTAATCTATTTGCTACGTGCGATTGGTCACCTATCGGAGTTTGTATTTCAAGGGGTACATAACCCACAAAATTGAACTCTGAGATCTATGTGAGTGTCAGAGATCAAGTGAAAGGGTATGGGAGTCATTACAATCACGAGTAGGGATCGATTCCTCTCATGATGCTTAGTAACAGATACATTATTAATCATGTGTCAACATAAAATTTGACCTTTATTCAATTTCAATATTCAATATTTAATTATAATTCCTATACATAAAAAATAAAATTATATGAAACAATTTTATTATTTTTTATGAGAAAATTGGGTTTTTTTAAAACTAAAATATCTTTCGCACCCTCTGAAGAACCAGAAGGGCACGAAAGTTTTTACCATTCTCTTTCATTGCCCCTTAGAGAGCCGAAGGAATACAAGAGGTTTTCAGAAATCAAAATATCTTTTGTACCTCGCTAGATAACTAAAGGAATACAAAAGGTATTATTTTATGAAAACTTGAAAAACCTTGATTTTCATTTTGAAAACGGATATCTTGTTATTATAATAATCCATAGCATCCCTCTCATATGTTGGGAGAAATTTCACTACTATTTTAACATCGAAGAAATTGCCTTCATTTGCAAAAATTCCAATTTTATTAATGTAATTTTAAGAAAAATTACCTTAAGACTAGGTTCAGACAAAATGTACTTAAACACGACTCTAAGGATCCAAATTTGGTTAATTTAACCAACATGTCTCCTGAAGTACATCTTTGATGTAAAAGTATCCCAGTGGCTTTAAAGAACTTAAAACTCTATAAAAAGACAAACCTATTCCTATTATCAGCTTCGACGTATGAGTATGTCGGTGACCGTAAAGGACTAGGTTATAGTGTAAGTTACTAAAATGCCCTTAAGGTGTACCTTCAATGTATGAGTACACTGGTGCCCTAAAGGAGTCGATAACTTCATAAAATGATAAACCTCTTCCTATTACGAACCTTCGACATAGAAGTATCTAGATGGCCATAAAGGACTTTGTTCTAGGGTAAATACTAAAATGCCCCTAAAATGTACCTTTGACATAAAAAAATCTCGGTACCCTAAAAAACTCGATAACTTCATAAAATGACGAGCCTCTCCTAATTATGCACTTTCGACGTTGAAGTATCATGGCGGTCATAAAAGACTTGGTTCTAGGACAAATTATTAAAATGCCCCTGAGGTGTACCTTCGACATAGAAGTATTTTATACCCTAAAAGACTAACTTTAGAAAAAAGATGAACCTCTCCCTATTATGCACCTTTGACATAGAAGTATGCTAGTGATCATAAAGGACTCGATTTTAAGGAAAAATTACTAAAATACCCTTAAGGTGTACCTTTCACCTATAAATATCTCTATAACCTAGAGGACTTAAAAATGATATAAAATGACAATTATAACCTCCATGGGTAACTTAGATACCAAGATCAGCCCAAAATACAAAAATTACTAATAGGTCCCTACTCTTTTCAAAATTACATTTCGTACTTACTGAAAAATCAAAGGAATATGAAAAATTTTAATAATTTTTAGACCCCTTTGGAGAACTAAAGGAATGCTAGAAATATTCTTAAAACATAAAAAATATCAGATTAACCTTAAAATACAAAGTTTTTCTAAATAATCCCTAAAATTTTCTAATTTTGCAAAATAGTCCCTACATAAAATAAACATCACAAAATAGTATGAAAAACATTACAAAAATCATAGAAATTGTACCAAAGAACACATAATCAATTCAACCAAGCACCTATGGCCTTGGGATGAAAATTTTGCAATTTTAAAAATAAGTCCCTAAATTTTCTAAATTTACAAAAAAAATGCCAATATGATGGAAAATGCATAAAACATACTTATACATATTAGAATAAACATGAAAACACTTTCAATAGTTTCCACAAGCTATTGGCCAAGCATGGATGGCCTTAGAATGAAAATTTTATGATTTTGCAAATGAGTCTTTAAATTTTCTAAAATTACAAAATGACCCCAAAATGATTAAAACTATATGAAACATATTTATACACATTAGAATAAGCATGAAAACACTCCTAAAGATGTCTACATGATTTGGCCAAGCTTGATGGCAAAAATTTTTTTTTGCAATTTTTACAATTTAGTCCCTATATTTTCTATAATTAAAAAATAGTCTAAAAATCAAAACATCCCAAAATCATCAAGATTAGATTCAGCAAACTTGGAATCACCCTTCCAAGGCCTTAAAAAATTTAAAAAATTTTTTTTTAAGTCTTCGCAAATTCAAAATATAACAAAATATTACAAAATCAAGCGTGAAAAATTATTCAAGGAACAAAAACATTTTTGGCCTGTAATATATCAACTAAAAACAACTTTTTTATCACATATTTTCATGAATATCAACATAAATATATGTCATAATTTTTACTAAGCATAAACATGCATAAAAACATAATAAATCAACATAAATCAACATAAAAGTATTAAAAAAAAGCATAAAAATATATACATGAAAATAATATTATTTCTACTAGTAAACATGAATTAATTTGATGAAAATCAAACTTTTTCTAGCACAAATAAAATTTAACGACAAAATTAAGAAACTTTGATCATATCTTTCATACTTGGCCTTTCAACATGAATCAAAATCCATAAGCTCAACTATTTATAAAGCTCACAAAAATGAAGAATCAAACATAAAACAAACAAAACTAAAAATTCTACAAGAAAAATTACCTTTAAAAACTTAAAAATTAAGAATTTTAATGTTTTTTTAGTGATTTTTTCTTCCTAGCACCTAAAACTCTTTCATGCAAATTTTCTCTCCCTATTTATAAAAAAGAGAAAGTCAACCAAGGCATGACGAATTGTCGTAGCCAATAGGTTTTACCAACTTCTAGCATTTTTTTCCTTTATTATTTTTTTAGATTGTTTTTCATTGTGATAAAGTGTAATTAATGAATTTGTCATTTTGCATGATGATGTCATGCATGACATCATTATCTAGAGAAATGAAAGGGAAAAAATTTAATTTGAATAAAAAATAAATTATAGGGACTAAATTGTAACAAATTAAAAAATTATGCATTCAAAGAATAAAATTTCACATATCCAATTTTAATTAAAAAATTTAATCAAACTAATTTTCCTAGACATATTAAAAAACAAAAATTGGCTCATTGGGCTTTTTGAAGAAATTATTGGGTTTACCGGCCCATTAAAAAATTTACTGGTTTTAGGGCCCACGAAATGAAAAAAATAAATTTTGGCCCTTTAAAAACAAAATTTCCATATAAAAATTCAAAAAAAAATTTGAAAAAAATTATGTACAAGAAAAAGGCAATTAAAAATTCCAAACTCATAAAATTTTACAAGCAAAAAACCCTTTTGGAAGAAACTTATTATTTGGAAAAAATACAAAACTCATAAAATAAATTAAAATTTTAAAAACCGATTTAATATGAATTTAATGAAAAGATTTAAAGAATTTTAAGAACTATAAACTTAAAAAAATCCTCCTAAAAGAATTTATGAACTAGAAAACTCCGTATCTTGGAAATGGGAAACTTTTAAAAATATGTTTAAATTTTATAAAAATGAATTTTATCAAACATATTAATCAAAATATTTAATTTATAAAATAGTAATGATGAAAACTTGAAATCCAAAACAACTTTTACAAAAAAAAATTCACGAGTATGATACTCGCAATATTGTGAAAAATTCAAACCTAAGTCTCAAAATTAACAACTTGATACCTAGTGGTAAAAAAACACCGATACAAATTTTTTCTTAAATATTTCTAATTTTTTGGAGTGAGTATCAGCATAAATACTGCACGAGTATTAGTAAGAAATATGACAGTCAACTTCCTAAATTTTACAAAAAACCTCAAAAATTCCTAAACATGGGAAATTTGACCGTGATAACATCTATAGAAATGAATTTCAAAATTTCAAAAATATAAAGTTAAAAGCTATTTTTAAACTTGATATTCATCTTTTTATCTGAGATCGACCCTCAAAATGACACTTTTTTTGTTACGTTCATATGTAGGCATTTAGATATGATCGAATTGATCTTGAAAATGTTCATCCACCCAAGAGAAGTTTATGCTTATTGGGTGGCCATTAAGTTCTTTGTCTTAGGTATTTTTTGGATTATCATAGAAGGGACTCGAACAAAATTAGCTATTAACACCTCTCCAACTTAAAGGGATCTCATCATCATTAAATAATATCAAGTTGTCTGCTATTATGTTGTCCAATAACTAACCCATTTTATCCATGAAAATGTTATGCACTACACAAGCCTGATCCAAGATCTATACCAAAAGTATTTCGATATGGTTCTAAATTCAACAACAGAGATAACAACAATATCATTGTGGGTGGTTTTTTCAATTACTCCACAATACTATACTTACTATGTTTTATGAACTTCAAGAACTCTTTGGCTTTCTACTCACTCATTGGCTCATTTACTTTAATAGAAATGGTCTCAGTTACAACTTTTGTCCATCACTAGCCCCCTCAACAACCATTAACTTTCTATTCTCAACAACAAGAGGAGCATAACACCTCCCACTCTAAGTCATGTGACCCATTCCGGTCATGGCATCAACCTGAGTACTCGATTCTCTAGCTATCACAGTCTTAAACTTATATCTCCATGAAGCTATTTTATCACTCTTGTACAGAAATGGTATGCAAACCCCAATGACTACTTACGAAGGAGGCATCATAGTTGCAACATTGATAGCAAGCTCCTTATAGTTAATAACATTGGTCTACTAATTCCATACAAAATCATCATAAACCCCTCACTAACCATATTTACTGGCTCAATTATTGGCTCTTGCAGTTCCTCATAAAATTCTATTTCTTTATTGTCCATTAGCTTTTGAACAAAACCTCTAAAATCAGTGCACTCTTGTATCTCATGTCTATCTGTACCATGAAATTCATAATACTTTTCTGAACTAGACACTAAAATTAACTTTCTCAGGATCATCTTAGCTTTCACTAGAGCTTCCCAAACCACCCTCAAAAGAGTTTTCACCTTGTCTATTCTTATCTTTACCCTATATGCCTTCTCAATCATCACTACATTCACTTTAGGCTCATATGATTAGGCAATGAGTTTTTGGTAACATTAGGACCCATCTCTTGAATGTCAAACAAAATTTTTTTCAGATGACCCTATACACCCCCATGGTACTCACACACAACATTAGCATCATACCATTTTGTGTAAGAAGGTTGCAAGGATGTGACATAGATTAGTACTATTGTTTGCCCCTAAAGTAATGTTAGCTACAAGTCACTATAATACATTAGGATTGGGCTGAATTATTCTCTATTGTAAGCTAGTCTAGTGATCTAGGGTTATTCACAGTGTCCTAGGCATTTTAGTTACTTTATTTACTACTTTATGGGTTCATTTATGTTGGGTTATAAGTAGCAGTTTATACAGGCAATGGGCAAACAAGTAAGAACTCAAACTCAGTCTGGACACTGTAGTGTAATATGGATAATAAGGTATAGGATTTATAGGTGTATAGTTATCAAAGCTAATAGCTTTAGCTTCCTTCTCTTTCTTTTTACCAGAGGCTAGTTTCTTATTCCCCAAAGATTCACCACTCAACATCTTGCCACTTTTAATTGCACTCTTAATCATTTTTTTGAATAGCATAATATCCATAAAATTTTTTGTGGCATTATCAACCAACCTCTTATAAAACAAAACTTCTAAAATGCTAATGGAAATAATTATTTTCTCCTTCTCTGTCAAAGGAGGAATAACTTGTGCAACCTCTTCCCTCCACCTATGAACATATTGTCTAAAGCTCTCATTAGACTTCTTCTTCATATTCTGTAATGATAATTAGTTGGGTACCTAACTTGTGACATACTTGTACTGTTCCAAGGAAACCTAAGCCAGATTTGACCAGGTCTATACAACCCTATGTACCATTGAGTTATAGCCCCAATTAAACTATTTTGGAACTAATAGATCAATAGCTTCTTATTGCTCTTGTACCTCACCATCTTACAGTAATACATTCTGATATAAGCAAATGGACATGTGGTACTATTTACTTTTCAAACTTCAGTGTCTTGAATTTTGGAGGAATGACCAAACTGGACACCAATTCTAATTTAGTCGCATCCACCACTTCGAATTTGTCTATTCCTATTATAGCTTTTAATGTTTTCTTTATGACCTACAATTGTGTTCATTACTTTTCAACATATTTATATGCCACCATCATAAACCTATTCACTTGCTAAACTCACTGAGATCAAAGACCAATGAGTTTTGTTTTTCAGAGTTGATCCTATATTCAACCACTTATCAATAATTTTTTGTGGTATTTAGCTTCAAGATGCCCAAGCCTTATGAAACAGATTGAGACACCTGAATTGGAGGTACCACATGTTTTACCCTTACACCATTCACAAATTTAATAGATTTTCCCTTAGGATCAGCATCCTTGACTTGAGAACATGAACCTTCAACTTGTTCTATGATCTTAGCTAATTGCAACCTAAGTTTCTCTTGACCCTTCATCCTTCTTTCTTAAGCTTTCTCAATTTTTTCCATTCTAATTACTGAACCATTCTCTATATTTCTACATTAGGATCAAGTGTTATATCTCATATGAATCATTATCTTCACACTTTTCCCGAGTTCATAATTTTTTTCCTTAAAGAATGACACTAGATTTTAGAATCCCATATTATGATGATTATCATGCTATGACATTGATGTAAATGCATACATATAAAAAGAATGAGTTAGTAAGAATGCAGTGACATGAAATTATGCAAACATATCAAAGGCATTGGTTAATGAAATAGCTCTAATCAAAAATCGCGATTCATATCCATATTAGATACTATATCAAGAAAAACTTAGTTCAAATATCCATTCAATACAAAAACCATTTGAATTAAATCATTTGACAAGAAATAAAATCATTTTTAGTTTTGTCCATCCATCAAGATGATACTCCATTTCTACTCTTCTTTCTTGATGGGATCATCAAGTATCAAGGAAGATTAGAGTTCCACTTTAAGATCATGATGAACCTATAACCAAGCGAGAGCACAATCATTTTTCTTTTGGCTCATTAATTGGCTAGCCAAAAGCTTGACCCATTTTGCACTTCTTTTGGCCCCTCCGTAGGTCCACATTTTTTGTTTAGTTCTGTTACCTCAAATTCTGATACTTTGGATGACTTACTTACCTTGGTATTTTTCAAAGCAAGCCTAAGTAATTTATTATCCTGATATAATTTTTCTATACGTCACTCAGTTTTATCCTTCTTCTTGGAAAGCTCTTTCAATTATTACTCACATATAGCTTGATCATACTTTAATTGCCCATTTTTAGCCTCTAACTGAGCAATCTCTTACTAAAACACTACTCACTCCAACTTAAATTCTTTCTTTAATAGTTCAAGCTCAAACTGCAACTCTCATGTTGGAAGAACCATATCCATGTCTAGAAGCAAAATAGTGTCATTGACCTAATTATCCCTCCAAACTTCATAAGCCAGAGTCATATTATCTTAACACTAAGCCAATTGCATGCGATAAATTTCTCTATATTCATCATCTATGACTTGTGTTCTCTTTATATAGCCAATTTCTCTATGTGTAAATATGAACTCACCTAAATCATGAGTCAGAAAAATGAACACCGGACTCAAACTGCCTTTAGACCAACAAAAGAGCATAAGTAATATAACCTAAGATTTTTAATAAGGGAACACAATGCTAGCATTTGCATCGAAATAGCATAACTTGAGAAAACATCCATGATACTCTTAGTGTAACATCTTTCTTTTTCATATTTTGAAATATCGACACCCACTAATCTTCAAATAATCACTCAGCTAATCCTTCTGTAGGAATTTGGTAGTTGATGAGAATAACTCGGTACACTTTTGGATTGACTTTTGCTTCTTTCAAAAAGTTACTATAGATCTATATTTGTAGCAATAAAGCATACCCAAGAAAACTACTTTTGATTTTCTCTTGCAAAAGCACTACATCATCTTAGCTAAAATCACCATAGCTGGATTAATATTGTGCCTTAACTGATTAAAAAATTAACCATTTCTACAGTAATATACCATAAACTAATAGGAAATATCATTAATTCATAAACAACTAGTGCCAAGATGTCCCTTTTTTTAGTTTAATTAATCATCCATCAAATCCCGTAACTTATGCCATGATATACAATCGCTTTGACCCTTTCGAGCTACATATGCCCTAATACAAGTCTTAGATGCTCCGCTAATATTGGCTAACCATTTCTTTAGTGTCATCAGACTAGATTTTTTTAATATGTACTCGATTAAGAATTTACATTTGATACGCAATGAGGTGGTGTACTCCTTAATCGTCAGGACTATATCTTTCCTGATGAAAGGAAAGCACCGATATCCCAATTCCAAAATTATGCTGTAGCTTAGAGCAACCCCTCATACACCTCGATCTAAACCAATAGTGCTATATCCCTAAACTTTTAGGTGAACAGATCTTTCTTGGTACTATCCCATTAATATAATATAGCCCACAAATCTAACAAGTTAATCTGCTAAAACTTAAAATCAATCAAAACAATGAGACATATCTGACTTTCAAAGCATTCCTATATTGCTTTTGAATCTCTTTCAAGCAGTCCTTCACCTTGGAATACCTTTCCTTTACCAAGACCATAAGTTTGCCTATATCGGATTATCATTAGGATGGACATTGTCATTTTTATACCAATAGCCTTTAGATTCACTAATGATAATGCTAAAAAGCATGCAAACAAACAAACAAGGCAACCAAATTCATGGATTAGTCACATACAATATAATTCAAATATTCTAAACAACCTCAAAAATTTCATTCCTAGGCTTTGTAGCCTTTTAGATTAAAAAAAGGCACTTTTTTCTATCAATATTAGGGTATTTACCCTATAACCAGACTTTAAAAAAACTAGCCTTGTCAAATCATGATCCTAATTTAGGGCACCGATTCCCTTTAGGATGTTTTTCTCAAAACTAAGCTATCATCAAGTTTCTAGTGCCACATTAGCCATTAATCTGATCGTATAATAGTATATTCAAACATTCTTAACATTATAACATTCATGATGCAAAACTCTGATGTGTACATTAACCTCAGCTTGGTTTTATTTTTCAGATACATTTTAGCCATCTACTTGATAGCTAAACGGCAAGTTATAATCAAATATAAATTTAAACTCATATCGATAAGACATTAAATATCTCTAGTGATGATGTTTGTTTCACATCATTCGAGATCTAGACTCAAAAAAAAGGAGAGAAGGTTAGAAAGTTCTTGACTATATCTAAACTTTGAGTTTTTCTAGGCTTTTGAGTATGGTTGATTGGGTTTGGCTCCTATGGCTCATTATATGCATGTTTAACATGACCTCTAATGCATGTTATCCCCGAATCATTCCTTCTGCTTGGTAAGGACAACCAAGGTACCTCAATCCTAAATCCATCGCAAGCTTGGTAGAACGGGTTCGATATTAATGAGAACACTGCTCATGTTTATATATATGAATCATGAAAACAAGAGCAATGATCTCAAGGGCTTTGGCTAACCAGATAGATTATTAATCATGTGATATATCCTAAAATAGGTTTTATATCTTCCCCCACATAGTACTCGATGGAAAGTCTAATGCAAATGCTACTGCAGTATGTGCCGAGAAAGCTCTAAACCTGGATCTCACTTCATCATCCAATATATATATATACCAACCATTTTACTTATTTTTTATAAGCAAGGGCAGCATCAGAGTTTTCTTTAAGTGTTGCAACATTGTTAGTGCACATAACAATATCATGATAATCAATCAAACAAATAAAAAATCACAATAATAAATGTCGAGGGGATTGTAACTAAGCAGTAACTAAAATAAAAAAAAAAGTCAAAACTCAAATAACATGTGACTAGTCTGAGGCCTAACTCTATAAATGTCCCTAGCGAAGTCATCAAAAAGCTATCATAATATATTGAGATACGAACCTCAATATATCATAGTAGACAACACTTTTAATCTTTATAGGGCCTCACTCAGTCAAACGAATTGCTTGTCTAAACCTTTCATATCAAAATATGAGAGTGACTAGGTTAAAGAGTCGCCACTAATCTATTTTGGCTATAAGTGTGATCTATCACCAATTAAAACCATTCCCTAAAGAGTTACAAAGCTCTAGAGGAATTTCATGATCTGTGTATGCCTGAGATCTATAAAATTGGGCTCGGGAGTTAGTTACACCACAAGTAAGGATTCGATCACTCTCATGATGTGCAATAATTAGTATCAACTAATCATACGTATCTGAATTTGTTTTTCTCCAGTTTCAATCATAAATGTTCAATCATAATCCCCTTTTTATTCACTAAAATCAAAAACATATATCACTAGTAATGTATAGTGGAATTTCTATTGAGATTAACTTGAATTTGCAACTAATTTGGAGCAAAAACCATTTATAATGAAAAAATTCTATAAAACCATTTAACTTCAAAAATACTCACTAATCGACTCCATTTTTATTCTTCTTAACAACTTTGACTCCATTTAGAAGAAATTACAGAAAAAGTGCACTTGGACTAAATTGAGAAAATTACAACTTTGAAAACAATATTAAAATTCAACATCTATTTAATTCAACTTGGAAGCTTTAGTGTGAGCCGCTAGGGAGCTTTTATACATCACTCCTAGACCTATTGACAACTGAACATGGCTTCTAGAATCAATTCTGAAGCATCCAAATGCCTCGTAATAGTAAACACCAAACTTGGAGAGAATCAAAATAGAGACAAATTTGACCTTTCAGGCTTTCCAAATTTATTTTGGATTAGTCCTATCACATAAAATCATCAAACCAAATTCTAATGAATGTTGACTCACTATACGTTAACCTTAAGATATTCAAAAAAAATGCCAAAAAATCATTTTAGCTCTCACGTAAATTTTTTGGACACTATTGTATCGCACAGCATGTCCAACCATCTTGCCTTCTAATTTCTTCCTAATTCATTCGGATTACCCATTGAACAAGCCATACATGCCTAGAAAGCTTATTCATTCTACTTTTATATAAAAATATGAGAAAAATATTCTTAATATTGATTAGGTACTAAAACAAAGTCATGCAAACAGCTCATGTTTTGGGATTTTACTTTATTTATCTGATCACGAAATCAAACTTTTCAATAGCTTATTACACAATCCAATTAATAAGGATTATAGGAAAAATATTAACCAAAATTCATAAGGCCTAAAACATAATCAAAATATATCTTTTTTTATAAAAGTATAGTGATAGATTGCAATAGTAGCTCTAACGCGTTCTGTGATCATGAAGCCTTTTGTCAAATTTTTAATACACATTTTTGGGCACTCGAATGTTCAACAAGGAGACCAATATAGAATCTACGAAAGTCTTATATGAGGTATCAACAAGGACTTCTAAGTGCCATGACCTAGAACTATGTTTTCCAACATTGGTGATATGCTTTAAAGTCATGCAAATGTCTCCGCTTTTATTACTTTTATTCATTATTATTTATTCCTAGCAAGTGAAAGGCACACCAATGCTACTTAATTGTTTGTTGTAACCAGCACCTATATTGACCCAAACAACATAATTTGACTCACCAAAATATTACCTAATACATTAAGGCTCAGCAAGTTTAGACTTATCCAAGCAGATTTAAAAACTCAAAAATATGTTTATTTTTTCTCCAAATTAGTTTTAATTCAAGCTATTTATTCCTAAGTTACTTATTAAAGAGCTTATTAAATTAAACCAAGCCTTGACCCACCTATTGATTAAGTGAACTAAAGCTTGCCTTTGGGGGATTTGTTAAGAAAAATAATGTTTTATCTATTCTAAACACACTATCATGCATTTTATCAAACATATAGAATACTAAACTATAATTCTAGCAACTATTCAACCAAAAAACATGTTCTAAAGGCAAATTCAATGCAGTCAAATTCACCTAAGCTAGTATAAATATCAATTCTCATCAAATTATCATTAATTAACTATCCAATAAGAAAACAGACTTGGATTCAATTTAATCCATATATTCAATAATCGAAACATGCTTTCAGTTTTTAAGCTCTCCAGTTGAAAAAGTAAGCTTTTAAATTTATTCAATTAATCATAAATTTCAACTTATCCAAGCTTAACTCAATTAAATTCATCTAAATTTCATCAATTAAGCATCAATTATGTAGAGTCCACTTAAGTGCACTAAGAATACACAATGGTTGAACCAAAAGGAAGCTATTCTAACTTGTTTGAATGGTTTACCTAGTTTAAGAACCTATAGTTTCATCATTTTACACTAGATTCAAGTTTTAATCAACTAAGTTTTAGTCCAAATCAGCTCAAACTAGCTTTAATTAGCAAGATCATGTAAGACTAAATCAATAAAGCTTAAGACCATCTTAATCTAATCTAATCAAAACAAAGCTCTATGGATTTCTTCATGTTCAAACACAATAACAAGCTAAAGAAACATTATTTCATCATCCAAAGTTCAAGATTTTTGCTTAATATCATCTAATCCTAGCTCAATTGATCTCAAAATCCTGAAATTCCTAAGAAACTAAATTGGTTGAATCCTAGATCTAGAGATCTCCCCTTGTTCGAACACTTGATCTTATTTATTAATCATGATTTAAGCTAGATTTTAACAATCAATCATGTGACTGTGCTTTAAACAACAAGAAATCAAGTTTGAGAAAAGTTAAAGATTATACCTACTTCAAGCTAAATCTTCCTCCTAAAGATGATAAGAGCTTGAGAGAAAAGAGAATATTCTAGATTTTCTAAGGTTTGCTAAGTGTTTAGAAGTTGCAAAATTATGGCTAATCACCCCTATGTATAGGCCTTAAAGTTGGTGATTTAAGCTTTAATCACCCCAGGGTAATTTTAGCTTAATCATTGACCTTCTAACTAATTTTAGGGGAAATTAAATTAATGGCATTAATGAATGGATGATTAAAATTCACATATTTATCACATGTTGGATTCGGCCAAAGCACATACTTTACACTAATCTTGTACAACCTTTTATGCCATGCAATTGATCATGATTTATCTTTGTAAAAGTGCAATTCAATGTTCCATGCTATAGCAAAAATGTGCCTTAATGACTTTCTTTCAAACAATCTAAATTTTTCAATCTCAAACCTCTCAAATTAAGCCCTTGAGAACTTTTGGCAATCTAAATTCCTAAGTTCCTTTTATAATCCAATCCTGAATACACTTTTCTGACCTAAAGTCCATGTTCAAGGTGTAATCAATTTTGAAATCCAAGTTGTAGAACTCTACCAAGTTCAAAATCTAACTATAGGCTAAAAAGTTCACTTTTTACAATTGACTTTGCCTATAGTTGATTTTTGCCACTATGTTGACTTTTGATTTGAACTTCTAAAATCAGTCTCTTTTTCATCCAAATAAACCTTAAGAGACATATTCTATTCAACTTTTAACATTCTTGGATATTTAAGACTCTGTTCCTGGTTTTCAAAATCTTAAACCTGCCCTTAAAGTGGACAATTAAGCTCAGATGCCTTATGATATTGAACTAAACTCATGGAAAACCAACCGACACCTTAGTTGGACTTTTTTATCATCTACAACTCATCGAAAAGGCTCAAGACCTAAAAAATTCTATTTAACCCTTAAAATGAAGAAAAAATAATTAAAGGTCTGGACAAAATAGGTTTCTACACCAGTCAACTTAGATGAAGCATATATTAGTTAATAATGCTAACAAATTATTTACTTTAGTGATATAAGGTTTTCATTCATGTGATTAGTATGATTAACAACCATAAACTATAAATTGGATGAAGCCCGTGGAATAGATTTGGCCTTGCAAAACAATTGTAATGGATTATGACAATCAAAGATAGGGCTTATAATGAATTATGTCAAGTAAAAGAATTGTAATGAATTATGGCCTTACAAAGGAATTTGCAATGCTCAAAGACTAACACCTATCATTGCAAAAGAAATCCCAAGCTCATGCTTATTGACATAAACATAAAAAGTAAATTAAAATTAAACATACGTAGTGAAATTAAATAAAGAAACACCTAGATTTACCCAAGATCTTAGGTAGAGACGTACATGTGATCAATTACAACTTAAAACATAGATCTAATGGAAATCATACCTATTTAAAGACTCATAACTCTAAGCCTGCCGTTTGCAGGAATGCACCATGGGTTGATTACTATGATCTTTTTTAATGCCAAAAGTAATCCAAGTGTTTTGCCTATAATGGTGATCCACACATATGCTTATTGGAGTTTTTATAAGGTCCGATGGTTCTTAAGTGCTAAGTAGAACTTCTCTAACTACAACCAAGAGATTTATGGCCCAAAAAATAGATCAGAAGTGATCCGAGAACAATTTTCACACCTATTGTGCCAAGAAGAAGTAAAAAACAACTCCATTTGGAGCTAGGTGTTTTACGCAAATATCAATAAACAAATCCAAAAATCAAAATTTTTCATTATGGTTGATTCATTTAGGATAGAAAACTAATTTTCTTTCTTTCATTGTGATAAAAAATGCTTTTTGACCACTTGGAATATGCATTGGCACAATTAAGCTTAGGAAAGCAAGGATTTTAAGATTTGGCCAATTTTCCAAATTTTACGAAAATTAATCTTTCAATGCTAAAAAACTTTTTTCTACCTTCGTTGTGTCAAGAACGATTCAAAAACACTTAGACAATGTATGAAGGCACAAAGAGAGCTTCGAAAAAGAAAAACATTATACCTCACCCCTTTAAGAAAGTCTATGGTTGGTGCCTAGGGCTTTTTTATCCTCTTTGATCAACCAAAAAGAGCCTTAATAATGTATTTAAATACACTTTAGGTTAGGTTAGGTTTGCCTATTAGGTTAACTAAGCCCATTACTAACATACCAGAAGATGGCCTCATTTTGGAGTGTTTCTTAGAGCCCAATTAAAACTATTTTAATTAGATTGTCCAATATTAGGCCTTAATATTAACTTGTTAACATTTTAGCCTAATAGTAGGCCAAAGATAGCTATTCCATGTGCCAAGCCTATTAGCCAGCCTAACTTGGTGTAGTTCACAACTAAACTCTCTTGACTTGATAATTAAGGTTTTTAGCCTGACCCTTAAATTTACATGTTAGATAATTATGAATGAATTAAATTTTCTAACCTAAATAATATAATTTTAACTTCATGTAAATAATATTAATAATTAATTAAATAATTATCAAATAATTATTTAATTTTCAAAAATAATTATTTAACCTTATTTAATATTATCCTTTAAACCATGTCTATAAATAGACATTATCTTGATAAGGCATTCTTATCTTTATTTCCATATTAAAACACCTCTAATTAGATTTCATATATCTAATTTATAACTTAAATTATTATTAAGTGAAATTATTCAATTAGGTTCTCCTCATTAAACCTTTTATTTAAGTAAGTTATACTTAACCAAATCCTAGTTTTAATCTAATAAATCATTTTATTCTGTGTGACCCATTAGGCTTCCATCATACTAGCAATAAAAATAATTACCCAATTAAGTATATTTATATTTATAGACTAAGATTGGCCTCGAGCAAGACATCATGGCCACACGATATATAAGAAGAGTTGATATAACCTCTTTACAAAACCTTTCAATTATCAGCATCTCAGTGTACTTCGGTGCTCTCACTAGATATCCTGAAAAGACCACAAGCATGGTACAATGTCTACTCATTTATCAATCCATATTACTTCTTGTAGCTTTTAGTTAACCTCATTAATTAAGGGAAACAATTTCTCTTAAATTCAATCTGCGTTGGCCAATGACTTTATCAAGTTAACCAAAGCCAAGAACAAATGAGATATGTCTTTAATGACACTTGAAGTAGTGAATCCTTTCTAAATCACTTATCTACCTTCATAAAGTTCATGCCATACCTAAAACCACCCTACCATAAGTATCTATCTTTTATGGACCCATTCATGATGGAATCAAAGCATGATATTTCCGAAACAAGATGACCAACACACAAGTCTAAGAACTAATATACACGACTGGCATATGAGAACATATTCCATAGACACTTGAGTAACATATATTAAATAGAGTTCTCATATGAGTTAGTGAACTTGTTTCTATAAAATAGGCACCCATAGTTATCTTAACTTCTATGAGATCAAAAAGTTGCATGCATCAAATGTATAGAGGCTTAGCATATGCTAGTCTTTGTGCATTGTCAATGGCCTATCTTGACAATATGATGATTAAGAGCATTTTAGAAACACAGCTTTGATGAATAAAGATCTCATTGCTATAACTCATTACTAACTTTACAAGGTCATTATGTTTCATGGGCTTCATTTAATTAGTGTTTACATGATTATTGATCAACACTAACATAAAGGAAAACCTTGAATCACTAACTAAAGTCATTGGTTTGCATTACTAACAATTATATGCCGATCCAATCCAACAAGCTCTAGGGCATATACTAACATCTGCCACATACACTAAGCCAATCACTAACGTATCCAATGTCAAACTTTTTTGATTAGCAATTACTATCTTAAATTCGATAAAGCTCTAGTACTATTGGGAGAATATGTTTTGGTTACATTCATGATAATCTCATTACCAAATTCATAAACAATTCAGATCATAGCGAGACTATATTCTAATCATATGGCTCAATTAGAAATCTATTATTCACTTGTAAGCTAATGATCCATGTAACTACTTTTAAGAGCTTAAACAAAAGAGTTTGTTTATGACCATTAAGGTATAAACTTGCAATCCTTTCTAGTTTGGAACACTTTCCAAATAATTGCATTTTTAATATTGTGGCTACTTATCACTAAGTCATATTATGATTTTACTTTTAAGGAATCATAAATACGTTCCACTAAATCCTACATGTGTATATTTAAAAAAAATTAGATTCAAAAATTATTTTTAAATCCTATAAGTTATAGGCCATTTAGTATTCTTAATACTATTGCAAGTGTATGTTTGAACATAAAACAAATTCTATGATTAATGATTTCTATAATAAGGATTGAATCCAAGCTTAACATAAAATGCTAGCAGTCATCCTCATTTAGCATGTAAATGCCAATATAAATATCTTATGTTTACAAATAAATTAAGACTATATTTCATAAACACTAACAAAAAAGACATGCTTTGATCAATATCAACAATATTGCCATTACCTATGGTCCATCTTCGCTACTCTTCCTATTTGGCATACAATATGTCATACATATTTAAGCGTCAATTTCTTGGTATCATATACCAAGAGAAGTGAGTTAATCTCAGTGTATATTTAATATTAAAACTTTTGTAAGTTTCCTAATTTTGATCATATCAAAATATTCCTTGCAATATTTATTCTATTAATCTAGCTATCTATTCTGTTAGCATTTATCTATGTTGTCTTTTTTTTTAAAAAAAAGTGTATGGATAATGCATGGATCATGATCTATCTAAAATGCCTAAGACTTTGAAGTACATCTTATCAGATGGGCCTAGTTAGGTTACCTTTTGATATCTTGCATATGAACAATTCCATTGAGATGTCAAACCTTTCATTATGATTATTCTTATAAAAAAATTCTTCAAGGTTTCAAATGATGTCATTAGCTTAAATAGCCATTTGCTCCTTTCTGAGCTTAGGTGTCATACTAGCCATCTAAAAGGAAATCATGAGCTCGTGCATATCGATATAGGCATAAAAGTTCAATCAAAATTAAACATATGCAGTGGAATTAAACAAAGAAACACCTAGATTTTCTCAAGATCTTAGGAAGATATGTACATGTGATAGGACTGTAATTTAAAAACATAGATATGTTAGAAATCATACTTGCTTAGAGACTCATGACTTTAAGCATGTCAATCTCTGCATGAATGCACCATAAGTTGATTACTACAATATTTTCTTAAGGCTAACAACAGTCGAAGTGTTTTGCTTTGTAATAGTATTCTACATACATGTCCTTAGAACCTTATGAGCTTCAATGATTCTCTAGTGCTAGCCAGAAGGCTTTTTAAGCCTACCACAACGTACCCCAGGGTGGATCCTCGCGGATATATGGGTGTATACAACTTAAAATATTTTTTTGACCTAAAAATGTCTTCTTGATCAAGACTTTTCTTTCGCGATGTGATAAGAATGAGAATGTATGGATTCTCGACTTGTGATACAGTAAATGAGACCATAAGATGAATCGCTCATCTTATTGGTCTCAGATGACTATCATGAAATGGCCAACGCTTGGAGTCGCCACCGATCATTTTGGGCTAGGCATCACCAAATGCCTATTAAAACCTATGTTTTGAGTTACGAAACTCAAAACATCGATCTCGTGGTCTATGTAATACAAAGATTCATCATTTGGGTTCGGGAGTTGGTTACACATGCTAAGGTATAAACCTCTTCACGACACCCGAAATCGGTACCTTACTAGTTATGTCTTATCTTGATTTTGATTCTTTCGATCTTACCTTATCACTATTTAGATATAACCCTCTTTTAATGCATAAATCTTATAGAAATACAAATCTAGGTTTTGATGAAAAAAATTTAATCTCATATGCGCCCTAGAGAAATAGGAAATATAGAGATTTTCAATAAAAATGACCTCTGGGTTTTACTTTAAAAAATGGAATATTTCACTTTAGGCACTGGAGAGATACCCACATGGACTATTACTCTTAGTTTTATTTAAAATGATTGGGAAACATGAATGCAAATAATCATCACAAAGAAATCATGTTAGTATGGAAACAAATGAAGTAATATAACATGGATCATTCAATGCAATGATAAAGGAAAAGGATGGACTATTGGAATTTATCATGCAATTAGCATTGATTATCTGAGAATAACTGAATTGATAATTTTCAAAATGCATTTAGGTTTTTGGATTAAAGGAGGTTTGTTTGACACATTCATGGAAATCCGAGAAGGAGAAAAATTTAATAGTAGTTGAAAGACAAGGTGGAGTATCCCTTCGAAAAAATAGGGTTAGGGTATCCCTATGGATGATGAATCATTTTGACAAAAGAAGATTTTTAGATTTTGTCCAATTTAAAGAGCAGGGTTGGAGTGTCCCCTAGGAAGGTTAGGGTTGGAGTATCCCTGAAAGTGGCATATTTGACGCTTCTTTAAAGAAGTCGAGTTGGAAAAAAATTAATTTGACAAAAGCTTGTGATTTAAAAGACGAGTGAGCATTTTGACAATTTTTGTTGAAAGAAATTATTGTAAATGAGGATGATAAAGATGTAAAATACATTCATGCCTTGATACTAGGCTATGGGAGGTCAAAGCATGTTCTCAAGGCTGATCAGGGTGCTATGGTGACATTCAGATGTCTTGAGATGAAATTCGGGAAAACAACTTAATTTTGACTATAACCGAAAATAAGGGATAGCATCGTGCTATCCCGCTGCCCGAATTTATTTTAAATTGGTTTGAAGGCTTTAGAGGATGGATAAGATACCATTAGAAAGGTAACTTGACGAGGGTCAATTTAGAAGTGTTCCCAATATCCCAAAAAGTCACTTTTTGGGGAAAAAAATTTTCAAGTTCAGGTTGATTATGTAGTTGGCAGAGCATATGAGGAACAAGGTGTGTCAAAATTTGAAAAATCACTTCGGACTCGTTTGGTATCAAAAAATTGCAGATAATACCTTTATGGAAAGTGAATTTCATGAACCTTTTAGGAAAAATGTTGGACAGATTTGGAAGGATCACTAAGTGGGCCTAAACGGCCCAACCATAATACATGTTCGGATTTTAAAGGTTTTAGACAGTTTAGATTTGAAAAATCATAACTCTCTCATCCGGAATGATCCAAGGGTGAATAAGATACTGTTTTAAAGATAATTCAACATACTTTGAGAGAAAAAGTCAACCAATTCATGAAAAATCATTTAGGATTTTAAAGTAATTTTTCTATTTGCAATAGTTGTGCTACCAGCAGGGGACAAAGCAAAGCAGGGGATATTTCTTATTTTCTCTATGTTTACGAGTCTAAACTCGAGTCATCGATATTCGAATGTCCATGACTAAAGGGAAAGAATGGCATGAGCATCACGAACTCATTTGCATAGCCCCAGAGTATTTGGGATAATGAAACAGCCCATTGATCATACCACTCAAGGTTTTGACTCAAAAACAAGGCACAAACATTTTAGGAATGAGTGCAAGGCCATTTTCATTGGAAAATCAGAAGATTTGAGCTCGTTTAACCAAGATTCTAGATCTAGTAAACTTTATTTTCCCCAAGATTTTTTTCTAACTTTAAGGAAAATGCTAAGTTCATGCTAGTCCTTATTGGTTGAAGTTAACATGCTTGGCTTAGAGAGGTTTTGAAAATTAGTTTTTGATAGCCATCAAACATGCATTTAGACAAGGAGAAGACAATGAACATACAAGGGGATGGCACAGAACATGAATGGAGATGCTAACTTTACCAATGGTCTAGACAAAGAGAATGTTATGCATTTTGACAAGAAAATGTTATGGATTCTGAAAATGACAATTATTCATGCAAGCTAATGCATAAATGTGATTGAAATATGTTAGGCTAATGATTCCTACATGGATTAAGGATAACAAGATGCATGGATATAGCATAAAATCCATGAGCAAAGACTATCAAAATAATGAGGATGAAATGAGGCCTTTTACATATCAAAGGGGCATTAAAGCATCCAAATCCTACACTACTACAACCAAAGGCCACAATAATGTATGAAAATCCTAAGAGGGTGATGGAAACATGGAGAGCTCACAAAATGATGAAGATGCTAAAAAATAGAAAATGAAATTGACAAATTAAGAAGTTATACAATAAAACTTCAATTTTTGGCCAAACAGTTAGAATAGCAGAGATTGAATTTTCCTCTTTTCCATATTGTTAATAAGTAAGAAAAAGAGAAACACAATGAGGTTTTGGTTCTGGTATGGATGAGGGTGATTTTTAGAATGTGTAATGGTTGGGAATGAATGTTTTATGGCTGTTTTTGGGTGGTGAGTGAAGAGCTACGGGATTCTAGTTTTCTTGTTGTAGGAATATGTTTTGGAAACTGAAAACAAGCTGGAATCTAACCTTTTTTAGCTAAGATATCAATGGCCTACTTATACCAGCATTTGGAGCCAAATTAGAGGTGATTTTGGTCATTTCTCAAGGGGAAAAAAGTGATGTCAGCTTGGTGGCTATAGAATGGTTGTAGGGAGCAACTTGCTACCAATGTGATGGACATAAGTGGCTGGTTTAAATGCTGAAATGATTTTCTAGCAAATAGGGTGGCTGATGTTATCTTGGTCAACAAATAGTAATCATGTAACATTAACCTTTTTAATCTAATTTGGACTTTAAAAAAATATTTTTATTAATTCAAAAGTCCAAATTCATGATTTAATATGGGTTTTTATCTTTTTTTTTATGCAAAGAAATGAGTTAAAATTGAGTTTTTGATCAATGGTGGACAAGTAAAAAATGCCTGAACCGTGAAAAATGGCCTGTATGTATCGATACATTGCAGAATGTATCGATACGTTTGATCCAAAAACCTTGAGTGTATCGATACAATGATAACATTGTATCGATACAATGATCATTGTATCGCTAATATGAACTAATGTATCGATACTATGAACCATTGTATCGATACATGTTGATATGTATCGATACATTTCTTTATAGAATGCATGTTTTGGTCTTGGCATGGCCTAGTATTGATACATGAGCTCTTGTATCAAGACAGAAGCTCATGTATTGATACATTTACATGTTGTATCGATACAAATAGGGACATTTCAAATTTTTGGCACATTAGAGCATTGTTTTGATTCATGGGAACCATGTATCATACATTTAAGCAAAATTATGAATTTTCTCATATCTTTTGTCCTTGAACACCTTGAACTACGTCTTTTGATGCAACATCTTTGCATTTACTTTTATTATGATCCAGGCCTTCTTAACCTCCTCAAAATACTTTTCTCATATCATCACCCTTTCTCACGTCCGTGCCTCAAATTGCTAAAAATTAACCAGAACAAAATAAGGTGTCTGCAAAGCGTCAACCAAAAGAAATCTCCTTAATACATGTAGATCCAACATGATTCGAGAATGATTCCCTTACCTATTAAGCCAAAAAGAAGGAGAAATAGCTCCTTAAGAAAGTAGTTATTTTCACAGATGCCAATAAACAATCCAAAAGTCGAATATTTTTGTTTTAATTAATTTATTAGGATAGAAAACTGATTTTCTATCTTTCATTGTGATCGAAAACGCTTTGAGATCACTTAGAATACTAATCGACATAAAGAATGCTTAAAAAAGTAAAGATTTCAGGATTAGGCCAATTTCACAACTTTTATGAAAAACTAATCTCTCATTACTAGAAAACTATTTTTCTATTTACATTGTATCAAGAACAATTCAAAAACACTCAGAAAACCATGAAAAGCAAAAAAAGCTTAGAAATGCATGAATATTATGCTAAACCCCTTAAGAAAGTTTAAGGTATATGCCTGCAGTTCTCTTGATGCTTCTTATCAACCAAAAAACCCTTAATATTGTATTTAAATACATCATAGACTAGGTTATTCTTGACTAATGGGTTAGTATCACCCATCCTTAAGTTTTGGTGCCACTTTGATCGTGTTAAAGCCTAATTAAAACTATTTTAATTAGCTTGTCCAATACTGGGCCTTGTATTAACTTACTTATATTTTGGCCCAATAGCACACCAAATATGGCTATTAATGTGCCTAGCCCATTAGTAAAAACACCTAATTTTGTCCAAGCCCTTTCTCTAATAGTCTTGAATATTCAAAACTGAAAATCTGGTGGTCGCCTAAATAGAAGTCAACCTCCTCCAAGCAAATTAAGCATTGGCAAAGCCTTTTAGTTATATATAAATGGCCACACATGCACTTGACAAAAAATTGCCATTTCAAGGGTTGTAGAGAATAAATCTTCTGTAAAAAGGATGAATATTCAAGAAAAAATTAGTTTTTATATATTTTCCTATCAAATTTTGAAATTCATTTCTATAGACAATATCACAATCGAATTTCTCATTTTTAGGAATTTTGGAGATTTTTTCATGAAATTTTGAGAGTCGATCGTTATAGATTTTACTAATACTCGTGTAGTATTTATGCTGATACACACTCTAAACAATAAAAAATATTCAATAAAAAAATATGAATTTGCATTTTATACCACAAGGTGTTAAATTGTCAATTTTAATACCTAATTTTGAATTTTACATAGTATCGCAATTATTCTGCTCATAAAATTTTTAAGTATAATTTGTTTTAGATTTCATATTTTAATCTTTATTATTTTATAAATTAATATTTTGAGTAATATGTTTAATTTAATTCATTGCTATAAATATTTGAACATATTTTTGAAACTTTCTCATCTTCAAAATATGAACATTTTTCCCTTAAGATTTTTAAGAATCTAAAGTTCTAAATATCTTGGATATAGCTTTTTGAATTTTTGATGCATTTTTATTAAATATCAGTTTTCTTCTGTAAGAATTTTTTCGCAAAATTTTATGACTTTAGGATTGTAAATTACTTTTTTCTTACACATAAATTTTCTTAAAAATTCCTTCTAGAGTTCAACACTTGAAATTTTATAAGAAGATTATATTATTATTAATATTACTCTGGGCTAAATTTCTTTTTTGAGCTTAAAAATTTTAAATTTTGCTAGTGGGCCCAATAAGCTTATTAATTTTCCAACAAGCTCAACAAGCTTGCCAAGCCTATTTTTGATTTCCACTAAGGCCATTTTATTCTCTACAAGCCTAACAAACTTACAACAAGTCCATTAATTTTCCACCAAGGCCTAATAAACCCATTTTGAATTTACAATAAAGCCCAATAATTTTTTCCCTCTCTAAAATTTTTGTCAATTCTTTTGGATTCAAAATTTTTATATGGAAATTTAATTGGGCCTTTTACATGAATAAATTCATAATTAAATTTCTCAATTTATAACTTTTAATTTTGATAATTCAGTCCCTCCACTATATTTTTTAATGAAATTTGCCATTAAAATTTTATTTTTTCTTACATTTTCAAAGATTTGTGAATAATTATGTTCAATTTCAAAACTTGATAGTTTAATTACATAAGAATTAGGATTGAATTTTATCATGAAGGCTAATATTATCAAAATCATCATTAAGCCTAAACCTAGCCCACATGACTCATACATTTAAACCCTTGACTAAGATTATTAAAACACAAAATTAATCAATTAAATCTTATCACCACTTAAAAAATCTAAAAAGTTAAAATTAACAAAAAAATTAGAAAAAAAAAGGCTACAAGCATTCAGCTAAGTGGATTTTTTTAACCCTTGGCCAAATTTTTTCCCCTCTAAATAGGGGAACAATGCTTCAAGTTGGAGGCCTAATGTTGCCATAAACAAAAAACAATAAAAAACGCTAAAATTTCTTAAGTTTTCAAGCTTTTCAAGCTAGTTTTTCTTGTAAAATCTTTAATTTTTGTTTATTTTATGCATGATCCTTTCATTTAGTGTATGGATTACTTGTGCTCATGGATTTTAGTCCATGTTTAAAGGCCAAGTATAAAGGTCATGACCAAAGTTTCTTGATATAATTGTTAAATTTGATATTTGTTAGCAATAATGTGATTTTCATCAAGGAAATGCATGCTTTTTGTAGAAATGATGTTGTGATTATATAATTTTTTGTTATTTTTTGTGTTATTTTCATGTTGATTTTTTATGAAATATGTTGATATATTCTTTATTTTTCATTTTTTTTTTTGTATATCTAAGGTTGGAGAAGCATATTTATGTTGATATTCATGATGTTGTGTTGAAAAAAATTATTCTTGTTGTTATTGGTGTTGGACAGAAATGATCATGGCCTTAGATAATTTTTCATGCTTGATTTTGTGATGGACTAATTGTTCTGTTTAAAACATACAATGGCTTAAAAATAAGTTTACAAAAAAATTTTAAGGCCTTGGAAAGGTATTTCCTGGGTTAGCCAAACCATGTATGGGTTCATTTGTGAAGTTTCTGATATTTTAGGTTATTTTGTAATTATGGAAAAACTAGGGATTAAATTTCAAAAATGAAACAAATTATTTTGAGGCTTTCTATGCTTGGTTGAAAGCTTTATGTAACCCTAAGGGTGTGTTTCATGCATTTTTAACATGTTAAAATACATATCATGCATTTTTAGCCTCTTAGGGATCTTTTTGTAATTTTAAAAAATTACAAAACTTGATTTCAAAAACATGAAAAAATTATTCCAAGGCTAAAGGTGCTTGGCGAATGCTTCTTGTGACTATGATCTCCATGATTTTTTGTGATGTGTTTGATGTTTTAATTTTGAGTTTAAATCATGTTGGGACTAAATTGCAATGTTAGAAAAGTTTTTAGTTGATTAGCTAAAGCCTTGCATTTTAGAGTCAAAAAGGTCATTTCTCATATTAAGTTACCTATCTAGGGTATTTTGGTCATTTTAGGAACATTTCTTGCATTTTTTGGCATTTTAGGCGTAAAGTGTAATTTTGAGAAATATAAGGATCTATTAGCAATATTGGCATTTTAGGTTACCTTTGGTATCCGAGTTACACATTTAGGGTAACATTATCATTTCTTATTATTTTAGGTTTTTAAGGTTACCATGATACTTTCATGTCAAAGGTACATCTTAAAGGTATTTTGGTAATTTGCTTTTAAACTGAGTCCTATATGATCACTAGGATACTTTCATGTCAAAGGTGCATATTAGGGATAGGTTCATATTTTTCATGATGGTATCGAGTCTTTTAGGGTTACCAGAATACTTTCATGTTGAAAGGATACCCTAGGGATATTTTTAGTAATTTTGCATTAAAACTCAATCATTTAGAGTTATTAGGATACTTCCATGCACTTTAGGGGACATTTTGGTCTTATCGACCATATTCAAATCCTTTGAGTCTAGTTTTGTACATGTAGTTGAAACTGAATCTTAGGATAAATTTATTATTTATTGTAAAACCAAATGTTAAAAAAAATTAAGGCAATTTCTCGAGTTAAAGTAGTATGTGGAACTTCTCCCATCATATAAAATAGGTTTCACATATTATTTTAATAATATATATCTTTTTTCAAAATAAGAAAATCAAGATTTCTTTTAATTTTGTGAAAATAAAACTTTCTAAACTCCTGCGGCTCTCTGATGGGGTGTAAGAGATATTTTGACTTTTAAAAACCTTTCCTATTCCTTCAATACTCTGGTGGGTTGCGATAGAGATAATGATAAAACCTTTCATGTTCCTCTAGTCCTCTGGTGGGGTAGGAAAGATTTTTTTATTTTTAAAAATATTAAAAACTTGATTTTCTCTAACGAAGTAATAAATTTGAGAAATTGGAAAATTTTGAAAATTAAGAATCACAATTAAATATTAGATATGGAAACCAAATAAAAATTCTAATTTAAATTAACAATGATTATAAGGCACTAATTTTTAGGTGTTACAAGAGGAATCGTTCCTTACTCGTAATTGTAATCGACTCCCAGATCCTTTCACACGGTCTTTAGTCTTATCGCAGACCTCAAAATTTGTTTTCTAGGGTTATGTAACCTCAAAATACAAACTTTGATATGTGACCAATCTTACCTAGCCAAAATAGATAGGTTGCCATTTCGTAATGACTATTCAAGGTAGAGTTGAGTGAGCGATTTATCTCAATAACTCAGTCGCCAGACACAAAAAATTAAAAAATAATAATGATATGGCCTTAAAAATAAGAAATAATGATATATAGGTATACATAGGAGCAAAGGGTACATCGACTTTTTTAAGTCTGATTGGTCAAGATTTGTACCTCGACCATGCTACGACAACTTGGCGACTCCACTAGGGACTAGTTAGAGAGTCAACCCTACAATAAATTAGATGTTAACTAAATTTATTACTTCAATTTCAAATGATATTTAATTATGAGTCCTGGTATTTCTAAAAATTTTTCTCTTTATTTTCCAATAATCCATTTTTGTGTTTCTTTTTTCTTTTGGGGATTTTGGAGGGTATCATTTTCCATGTTGTGCCATAAAAAGGTTAGTTTATACCTTCGCACACACAAAGAACTTGCGATAGTTTCTCCTCCAAATCTATGGAAAAGGCATAGGTGACCTAATATCTTAGAAGAAGCTGAAGTATCTCTGCCTTCTAAGGTGTTACCCTCTATCTTGGCTAGTAAAAAGACTACTGAGTGTAAATTCCTATTCTTGCCCGAGGTGCTAGCCTTGTTACAGGCATGAAAGGTACTTCCACTCGAATTGAACCTTTTCTGATGTAAACTTGTGATAGACAAGGATAGGATACCTCGTTAGTCCTTTTCGAGCTTGGGAAGCAATTCAAGAACCTATTTAGAGGCCTAACCTGAACCTCATATAGTGAAACATATTAACCACCCAGTCAAAACCATGTCTAATTTTAGATTCACCAAAAAAATTAGAACCACACGAAGGGATAAAATTACCTTTTTTACTCTCTTTATTTAAGTATTTCCATTCATTTAGATAATTTATTTGGATAACTTATAACTTTCATTTATTTAGATAATTTATAATTGTTTTGTTTTTCATTTTCAAAATTTTATGATTATTTGATTTAATATTTCTTATTGGATACTGACTTATTCTTTTTGTTGAGGTGCATTTTCCATATGCATTTAGGAACGTGTAGTTTAAATAGAATTTCAAGTCATGTTAATTTTCATTTAACTTTATGGTTGAATGAGTACACATAGTAATTATTTCCAAAGACTTCTAGAAGGTTCATATTAAGAGAACTGGATCAGAATGAGCACACGAATTATATATCAAAGGGTTTTATGTTGGAGTTGCCAAAGATTACACATCTAGACCTTTATCAAAATAATTTGAGAGAGCTAGCAGAGATATGGAATGGATAAGAAAATGCAAAGCAAACTTGATTTACTGAAAAATATGGGCAGATCTCGTTCCTTCTTAAGATACTAATTGATGAACAGTTGGTCAAGGCAGTGATCAAGTTTTGGGATCCTCCATTATACTATTTCTCCAACTATGGAAGAAATTTTAGCTCTGCCCTAGTTTAAACTTTTGGAAACGAGGCCTATTACTATAAGAAACATAATCTGACCAGCTTCCACAAGAAATTAGCTAAAATTCTTGACATAGATTTTGAGTTAGGCCACCATTATATCAAGCAAAAAAGGAACACTAGTGCTATTTCTTAGCAGTTTCTATGAGAATACATGTAAAGTATTCTTTAACACTAAGAAGGCCCTTGATACATTTGCCCTAGCCATATATAGGTTGGTTTTCTTCTCAAGAGTGTTAAGACATGTAGAAGCGGTAGTGTAGACTTGTTCAGCCAGTTAGAAAGAAATATGCACCCAGTCCTAACCATTCTAGCTGAGATAATCCATGCACTAGATACATGCCGAAAGAAAGGCCAAGGGAGATTTTTTGGGAATGTTTTGTTATTGTATATTTGGACCCGAAGTTATTTTTAGGGTGAAAAAGCCAAGAAGGTCAAACCTTATTTCTCGCATTTTGTTCTTTTTCAAGAGTTCATCAAGAAAGAATGGCCCAAGTCAAGAACGAAGAATCAATGGGTTAACGCATTCAAGAACTTTGCTTTTGATGATATAACATAGAGAGCACTTTGGCTTTTGCCAAAGCCCTTTGGCT
>JBBYHK010000006.1:20581586-20674823 GCA_038382065.1 Adansonia grandidieri | reverse complement strand
GCAAGGTGTAATTTACTCTTTTTATCATAAAGAGAAAAGAATTAAAGTAACCAACTGAAGAAAGTACCAAAGGGGTGCACTGTTGAGATTATTCAAACAAATGCACCACAAATTCTAACCAGATAGATTACTTTAGTGAAGACAGTCATTTAGTTAATTATGGTCTTGATAATATTTGATACAATTACACAATACAGGAATGAAGTAAAAAAAAAATATGATATGACACAAATACATTCTCAAAGTCTATCTAATATGAATTATAAACTTATCAAAATGGATATAAATATAAAAAACTTTAAACATAATAAAATATACAAATATGACAAGAATATACAAATTGTCAGATCTAATATTTATACAAAGTTTGTTAGAATTAAGGGGTTGGTGATCCCAACTTACATCTAGTTTGTCATCGATCTATGTCTAATCAGGTCTCCCCGGATTCATCAGGTGTCGTAGGCCTTCTCGGGGACTTGACATAGACATTAAGGAATTCCGGTCGGTTTCTCTGAATTTCTCTACTTTTCAGAAACTTATTCTGGGACTTTACCTTAAGTAAAATGTCTCCGACAACCCATGGAAAGCTCAAGGAATTCATGCTTCCGTGGAAGTAATTAGGGTGGTAAGTCACGTGATACCATGCTGAGGCAAGTCTCTGATGCTCATCAGCATTGCAGCTAGTCTTAAACCATTCTCTAGCTTCTCTCTGTAGGCTCTTAAAGGACAGCACAATTCGTTCCTTTGTATCTCCATATTTCCTATTGTCTCGCTGCAAAAACATTGCTTTGTTACGTAAATTACCTGTCAGGATCTCATCCTCACTCTCTACCTCATAATAGCTCATCAATAAGCTCATTTTCGCTTCATAAATTTCTTTATGAGTCCGTGCAACTGACAGGAAGGCCTCAAAACCATTCACTTCGAGTTCATGATCATAAGCTGCTTCAGCCATCTGCTTTGACCAAACACACTTTGCCCTTGCTTGAACACTTGAGTTGATTGTAGCACGGTACAGTTTGCCTAGTACCCCAGTGGAAGTATACATGGGTTTGTCTCCCCTCTGCATGAAGTCTGGAAACTCCCTTGGTTTCAGAGCAAGAGGCATCTCAGCTGGTGCTCCTGTTTTAGCAAAATCTACAGCCATAGAGTGAAGAGTAGCCAACGCTAGACAATTTTCACTGCGTGCTTTATCTGGTTCACGATCAGCATGCACTAAATGTGCAGTAGAAATGGCACCTAAAGTATCATTGATCATGTAGTCAACGAAAAACTTTTGAATTTCCTGCAAATTTCAGCAAGAGCAAAAATAAGATGTAACTAAATAAAAATCTTGTCCAGTTTCATCACATTGGAAATTCAGCTCATTGTTAAATTACCCCCAAGGTCACATCATGGTCCATTATTCGAGGTCTACGTCCAGTGTAGTCCATTGGGGCATCAGTTTGACATGGAATAAGATCTCTGTCCCAACTTATGAAAAACTGGTCCCCATCAAGATCACCACCTGAGCATTCATTTGGATGAGGCCTGCAAGAACAAATTGTTAGGTGTTAGCCACACCTATCTATTTAAAGTCCATAAACATATAACAGTAACCACCTCTTATTGCTTTAAGTAGCATCAAATGCAACATTACCGGGGCATAACAAATCACACAAAATCTTATAAGCAACCCCAAATACAGAAAGTGACATGAACAAATGACAGGAACAAACATAAGATTCATGAGGAATCAACTGCTTCAGACAAGAGAGTAGTGACCGTTCCATGAAGAACACAAAAATAAGAGTTAACCTGTGAGCCATACCTTTCTCCTTTCTGGGGGAAGACAAGGCAATCCACCAAACCTTTATCTTCTAACCGAGCATCATATACAGCCTCGAGGACTCTAACATCCCCAGGATGAAGACAAGGATTTTTTGTGACAACCACCTTTCCTATCACTACAGCCTTTTCCTTATCCACCTTATGGAAGAAATTTTGGTCTGCACATTCTAGTTCTGCTTTTTTCATTTTTACACAGACATAAACTTGACCATAATTCAGTATACCAGTTTCGTCCAAACAACCAACTAAGATCCGTCCCTTTTGAACAAATATCCGGCATCTGCTTTTTAAATCAGACAGTAGACTCTCATAATGAGCCAGAAGCATCATTGAGAGGTAAGGTTCCACATTTGGCTCATAAAATTGAAGCATTTGAACCAGAATATTTTTGAAATCAACTCCACCTAAACTCTGCAAGGCATCCAAAGCTGCTTCTCTATTTGTCAGCATTTTGGCCAGCAGGCACAGTTGTTCTTGTTGCATTGTCTCAAAAACTTCATCCTTGATGCCCAAGGTGGACAAGAGAGAAACAATTTCTCGATTTAAAAAGCAAGGCATGGACTCACTCCATTTGGTGACATTAAGCATCCGGATTTTAGATTCAAACTTAAGCATGCTACTACGCAGAGACATCTTCCGAAAGGAGTTGCGGTCAACAGCAACAACACCTTTATAACCACCATATCTTATTTGAAATGCTGATGGAGTGTGATCCAACCCACATTTCTCAGCAACTTGCCTAGCAAAAGGCAAAGAAATTTTCCCAATACCATCAGAGAAGCAGTAAACAAAGCCATCAGAGTTAACTTCAATATCAGGAATAATCTCCACATCCTGCACAGGGACAACAAGAGTTGGGAAAGAAGAACTAAACAATTGACCCATCCTTGCAGCACACTTAGATATGCTACGTATCTTCTTGAAGCATCCCATCCATTCTCTAATATCGTCGGCTTTAACCTTGTCATTAGACGCAAACATCCAGACAGAATTTGATCGAAGCTGACTGGCAGAAAATGCCAGAAACTCAAATTTTTTATCTCCAATAACAATCCCATTCTGAAGAACAGACAATATCCTGTGATATATTTTAGTTCTGAAAGGTCTTGAAAATATACCTAGCTGCACATTAGGGGAAATGGCATTTGTAGAAAGCTTACTCCAATCTTCTTCAACAAAAGTGACTCTCATGAAATCTGAAGCATATTCTGCAAAGTTCTTTACAACAAAATTAGATGTCTCAAACTCAGGACCCAAGCAATAAATCTTTGTGGGTGTAACTAGGGCTCTGTGACAACTCATGACATTGTGATCTATTAACCTTTTGAATGATGATAAAGGAAGATTTTGGAAGTTTCTTTCTGGGGAATGTAATTTTGTCCTCACAAATGACACAGGATTATAGCAAGGGGACTGTAGCTTGTGAAACTTATGCAGAATCATTACAGCAGTTTCAACAGGCAAATCATCAAGGATATCTATCAGATCCGTGTCTACTGTAGCAATACTAATTTTTTGAGCATGAATAAGGGAATTTAACTGAAAAAGGATCTCATATGCTAACTTGAAATCTGATGGGCACTTCACTAATGGAACAAGTTCAGATGCAGATGAGAAATCTTCTCCACCCACCAGAAATGGACCTTTCATGTCTTCTCTGAAACAAGGGAAACATATAGACACATCTGCCATTGATAATCCTGCATTAAGTTCCCAATAGAACGAAGTTGATTGTCCAATGGACTTTATAGTTGAAAAGTCAGTTGTGCGAACCCAGAGAAAGTCAAAATTCTCCTTGCACATATGGTACCGATCAGTATAGAATTTTGAAGCTAGATTTGGTCCAGATACCTTTTGATATATCCTTGGAGCATACTTGACCTGTAAATAGTTGTTAATATATTTTTTAGACCACAACAAATTGTACTCTGGTGCCAATCAACGTGAATGATAATATAAAAAATGTAAATTTTAATAAAATTAATAATTTTTGAAATATGTAACCTCGACAGTATATTAAATACAAGCATTTTTTTTGGGTACTATTCCTTGCATGGCATTACTAAATCAATGAAGCTCCAAGATGAAAATATGAATTGATTTTATAGCAACGAAAAACGACATTATCAAGCTCATTAATCTGTCAACAGTTCAATATATGATGAAATTTCATCATACCTTAATACCTTAATACCAATTTGTCCTCTTCTCTTGCTCTGATTTGTCAAGGTTTCACCAGTCTGACAATCCGCAGGTATTTTCGAGGTAAATTGTGTAAAAATGGAGAGAACAGTTAATTTTTACTATTATTTAACAAGATTAATGAACTTTATGCTCATTCGACTGTTTTGCCTTTGAGGGATCTTCCCTACTCGATAAAAGCTTCATGCTCACAACTAGCATATGATATCCAATGCAGTAATGAACAGCTTCGTGGGGGGGGGGGGGAGAAGCTACAATTTTAATCCACACCAAATCAATGGCAATTTAGAAAAGCAATGAAGGATTCATGCTACTTGACTTTCTAGAAACAAATCATATCCACTACTACTAATTGATTTGCATACGTGCATCATGGTCAAGTCCTAGGCCAAAAACAAAAATTAAGCCTTTTACTAACAACAACAACAACAAAAAAAAAAAAAAAGAGGGGAATCAGCAGTTAGTATGGCAACAAAATTGGAAACTAGGAACAGACGTAAGGGCAGCATATTATCATATCAACAACTTTTGGGACAATCTAAAAACCTAAAACATAAAATGCATAATAATCACCGATCCCGTAAGGCTCTGTTACCAGGTTTCACATACCGATTAAAAGAATGATAGTAAACATAGGAATAAGCTAAAAATGCTAACTTACAAGCAAATAATCAACCTTTTAATAAAGCAAAACACTAAGGTTTAATTGGTTGGTAGTAATGGAGACGAAAAATCATACCCTGAAGAGAACAGCATTGAATGCGGAGTCATTGAAGCAACACCCAAGAGTCTCCAAAATATCATCAAACAGTACTTCAAGCTTGTAACATTCCCCATCACTCCACACCCAAAACTCCAGTCTCCTTCTCTCAGGCATGATCCACCCCCTAACTCCCTCCCACCGCTCCAACACACGCAAGCAATCATCTTGAACCATAAACCCCACATGGAGAACCCCACCATCGAGCCTGTGCTCGGCCTTGATGGGCCTGGGAATGATGTCCTCATAAGTTTTAGATAGTCTAAGACAATGGGACTTGAAAACGAGGTGGTTTTGGAGGGAGAGAAGATGGGCTTCGGACTTGGATTCGAGAGTGGCGAACTGGACTCTACCGAAACCACGGGACTTCCAGTTGTTGCGGTCGGTTGAGATTTCAATAGCGAAGACGGTGTCAGGGCCGAGCTTGGACTCGAGGAACTCTAAGAGGTCTCTCGCTACGGCGGTTTGAGGTATGTTGGTGATTCGTAATGTGGGTCTCTCTATCTCTATAGCACCCATCGCCTCTCTATCTTCTCTCTCAGACTGAGACCGAGAGCTTTGCAGAGTTGGCTTTGGGTTTTTACTTTTGGGTGTTTAGCGAGAAGCAGCGGGTTTTAGTCTACTGCCAAGTTTTTCACTTCCCTTACTATTTTTTTTCCCTTTGTCGGCGTAGATTTGTGATTTTTCTTTTTTTTTTTTTTTTCCTTTTTTTTTTAAACTATAGTCAATAAATTAGGAGTTGTTATATAAATATTACAATTTTTTATTTTTTATTTTACAGTAATTTTTAAATTAATTCTTAAAATATATTTTTTAAGTGAAAACTCGTCAGGAGAAGAGGCGAGTTTATTTATTGAGAACTTGTCATATGGTATGGCAAATTCTTAACGAAGAACAAAATTAATACTGAGAACTCGCTATTAGAGATGGCGAGTTTTCAACGGTTAGGAACTCGCCATCAATGGGAGTTTCTAACCCAAATAGAAAAAAAATTTTAAAAAAGTAAAACAAGCAAATAGTTATTAAAAAAAAAGTAAAAGTAAAAAAAATAATTTCAAAGAAAGAAATAATAAGAGATTAAAATTATTTATCTACCCATATTTGATCTGCTAATCGACTCCCTCTCATATATATATTTTACATAAATTATGTATAAATATATAAATTATCCATCGTATCAGAAGGAATCTGATTTCACATGCATATATCGTATCTCTCGGGTTTCAAGAAATCTAGTAGTTATTAGTAAAATATTATTTGTCATGTCAGAAGACGAGTTCCCAACATATATATATGTTTTTTTATAATAATAAGATAAGTAATACAATTTCAAATTTATAGTTAGATAAATCAGATTTCTTCTGACACGATAGATAATTTATATATTTATACATAATTTATGTAAAAATATATATATGAGAGAGAGTCAGTCAACAGACTAAAGAGGGGTAGATAGATAATTTCAATCTCCTTATTAATAATTTTAATAAGTATTATTTTCTTCTTTGAAATTATTTTTTTTACTTTCACTTTTATTTAATAACTATTTACTTGTTTCACTTTTTTGATATTTTTTTAAAGTGGGAACTCACTATCTATCACGGCGAGTTACTCATGCTATTTACTGGCTTGGTGAGTTCCCAACGACCCAAGAACTCGCCTTTTCTCACAGCGAGCTCTCAGCACACATAGAAAAAAAAGCACATTTTGGGAATTAAATTGAAAAGCATAGTAAATTGAGAAATAAATTAAAAATTTATAATATTTGTATAAAAATACCCAATAAATTAACTAACGATTGTACACGGGAAAAGTTAGTATATTGACGTGTAACTTTTATTTACAGAAAGATGTATAAATTAGTTTTTTTACTTTAAATTTACGTAATTTAATTTTTATACTTTTAATTTTGAAGTAAAAAAGTAAAATTATTACCATTATTGATACTTTTTTGGTTAAAATAATGATATGATAAGTTAACTTATGACCATATGCTAACCTTACACATTAAATGCAAACAAAAAATTTTTAAAATTAATTCTACTGTTGATCAAAAATGAAAAAAAAAAAAGAAGAAGAAGAAGAAACCAAACTTCTCTTTATAAATAGATAGTTTATTGTTATATATACAAAAACTATTTGTTGCTGATGCAGAAAATGAAAAAAAAATTAAATGGCCTAAAAAGTTTTTACTGATATCTTATATGAAATAAATTTTATTTTTAAATGAAATTATTATTTTTAACCCAAATTATTTTATCTTAGTCTTTTGACTTGTTAACCATTATAATTTTTAAGCGCTTTATCTTCTATGTGCTTAAATTGGAAACCATTTACATTGTTTTAACTCAAATTATACACCAAAACAATTATTAGAGACTCCTTCCAAGGAACGGGACAAAGAAATAGATAAAAATATTAGGTTTGGGTGGAGAAAATGTGATGTAATTTTTTTTACAATGGCCAAAGATAATAACAAACATAAATTCAATTATGCATATAATAATTGTTTTAATGATATAATTATATACATACGGGCATATTGAGTATTTACTGAAATGATTAACATAAGGGTTATTTAGTATATACAACAATATTCTATCTATTTACCAAAAAAACATTGGTTTCTTTTTTATTTTCATTTTTCTTGTCAACAAAAAAAAATTATTTTTTAAATTTTTTCCCAACATTTAATATTCCAAGTGAACATATTGCCAAAAGTTGTCATGTCATTATTTTAACAAAAAATGTTAACACTATTTTCTTTTTGCTTCAATATGAAAAGTATAAAAATTAAATTACATAAAGTTGGAGTACAAGGACTAATTTACACTTTCCTTATAGTACTAGGATCTTCCCACTACTTTAACCTTTTTGGTGTAAATGAAAAAATTCCACGTCAATATGACACGTCAGTAAATTGACAATTCCAATTTATTATGGTTAGCCAATTTACTATTTTGCTATATTTTTTAAGGTACAAGAACTAAAATATTAATTTTGATGACAGAGGGACAAATTGCTCCTTTGATTATAACATAGGGACCAGGTAGGGGCTTTAACCCTTATAAAACTTAGAGATGGCAAAATAAACCTAAGCTTGAAAATTCATTTGATAAAATTTGAATCAAACTTGCCTAAACTCAATTTCATCAAAAAGCCAAAATTTTGATTTTAAGAAAACTTGAACTCTAATCTAAAATTATTCAAACAAAAAAAAAAAAAAGAGCTTGAAGAAACCTAAACCAAACTTGGATTTAATACTAAAAATAAGAATGATAAAATTGTAATTAAATAGGAAAAAACTTTAATTACCAATTTTATTCTAATATCACTTTTACGAATTTAGTTAAAAATTAAAATTTAAAATTTAAAATATAAAATATATTTTTATATATATGATGAAATAATAATTATATGAAAAAGTAAATTATATTTTTTACTTATAACTTTAACATCACATATCATGATGAATCCACCATCTAAAGATTCTAAACTCATGAGGATTTTATAGATATGAAAAGAAACTTAATATAAAGTATTACTTGTCCTTTGTGACAAATAATTGAATAACAACTGATTAGTGGTACTTCTTTTTATATGTCTTACCAGCTTTTAATCTTAGTTTTATACTCTTATTTATTCTTTAAAATATAGCCATTTTATGTTAGTATATTTCTTTAAGCCAATTAGATTAAAAATGAGATATACAATTAATAAAGCACTCTATCACTTTATTTTAATGATAAAAGGTTTTCATTCATGTTAGTGCAATAACAAATAATAGTTAAGTACTAATTGGATAAAGCCGAAAAGACTCATATGGTCTTGCATTAGATTGTAATGTGCAGTTATGAGACCCAATAAGCATCAAAGCGATTTCTAAACTATAGTTCTTAGTCAATATATTATCAAGACAGGGCATTGATAATGTGCATACACTTGTATATGCTAAACTATCTTGCTTATGAGAGCATACAATTAGTTCTTATTAGGATACCTATAGGCAGCATATAGTTACTTGTTAGAGAACAAATGTAGACACGAATTTCATCCAGGCCCCATGCAAAACCAATTAAGCATAATTCAAGACTTTAAACGGAAAGCACCTCGTTTTCTTCCATGATCAATTTTTGACATTTTGAGATTTATTTGGAAAATTTAGAGTGCCTAGGGACCTAATTGAACAAATGGAAACCCTTGGAAGGTTAAAAATGTCATTTTCATAAAATTAAATGAAGATGTATGAATATATTTAATTAATGTATTGATAATCATTAGATTTTAGTCTTTTTAGGACCTAGGAATACAGTATATCGATACAATGTGATTTGTATCAATACAATGTTGGTTTTTCATGAATTTTTCAATTCAGAAAGTAAATGTATTGATACAAACACCAAATAAATGATACTATGTGACATTTTTCACCAAGAATAAGCTTTTTCACCTATAATTTCTTACGTTTCATCTTTCTAATGGCCTTTTATTACTTTATAGTTATGCAAGGGTATTTTACTAACATTTTTACATTAAAACGAAGTAGAACCACCCATATAGCTTAAGCCCTTAAAGCTTGAATGAACTTGGAATAAGTAAATTTATGCTCTAATTATTCTTGGAAACTAAATAGCATTTAGTCTAATTATTTTTTTGATTATTTCAAGTTTAGGTCAATTGAAATTCAACGCAATGCTATTTTGGGTTAAAGTTAAAAGCCTTTTCTTGCATGGAACTAAGATATAATCATTTTGAGCAAAGGCTTCTCCTTAGAGACATGTAACTGAGTTTGTCCACTTAGCTCAACTGAAACCATGCCTTAATAAGAAGGTTTCAGTCTTTTAATCAAAACACCTAAATCTTGTAGAGATGCTAACAAGCAAGCTTAGGTAAGTTGTCAAAATTTTAATGGAAGCACATAAGAATTATGGTTGATCAGCTAAGGGAGATTTAAACCCTCCTAAAATATTTGGTTTTCAATTGAGAAAAAACAAAAAGAAAAAAGGAGAAAAAAAGAATAAAAAAGAATAAATAGAGAAAAAAGAGATCTTTCAAGTCTATTTGAAGGTAGTTTTCTTGCTTAGTTTCATCTCTTTTCCAATATATGCTTTTGCTAAGAATTTGTATTCTTGATAAAGTCTAGCTTCATGCAATAATTACATTTAAAAATTTGCATAATATTATAAATTGGCAGTTAAAACCTTATATACAAAAGTAGCCGAACTTTTCTAAGAATCTTTACGAGGAAATCAACATGTAGTAAATTAAAATGGATTTAATTAAAATTAAATCATATATCTAATAAGAAGTTACCTAACTTACTGATCTTGTAATCTACAATCAAATCCAATCCAAAGGATCCTAAAAAAGGGCACCCATGATGTTTAATCAGATCTATGAGGTCATGAGCAACACACTTGTCTTGCCTCTAATAGTAATCTACACAGGGGATAATGGGAGCCTTCTCAAGGATTAGCAGTTCTTCGGTGCCAACCAAAAGATTCAATAAGTCTTAATAAAAAGATAACTGTGATTTGCTTTTTCCTTCACCTAATCCAAAAACACTTTTAGAATGGTGTTTACTCTAGATGAAAGGGAAGAATGCACAAGGAAGGAAGAAGAATGGCACACGACAATGGTGGTTTCCTACCCTTTAAAGTGGCGAAACTTAGAAGGACTTTGAGAAAAACTTTTCTCAATACTAGTTCACTTCAAAAGTGTTTCAATCTCTCACCAAACCATTAGTTGTTCCTTTCTATTGTCATTTGGCTAAATTTAATCTTGCTCTTGGAAGAGTTTTTATCAAATCACACTTCCTTACATAGATGAAACTCTTTCACCTTAAGTAATTTGATTTGATCCTAAATATCCTCACTATGATGGTTGAACCTTGTACATAAAAAGGGACTAATGAATTAAGCCAAAACACCATGAACCTAGACTTAATTTTAGCTTGGTGAGCTAGGTTAGGTTTTTATGGAGTTGAATCCAAATTAAACTATATATTTAACAAATAAATAATTTAATTTATCTTCTTGTATTATCACATAATTAAATTAGGATAAATAAATAGAAACCTATTTTATCTAATTAAATATCCTTTTATGAATTTTTATCTAAATAAAAATCATAAATTAGATTAAAATAATTTTAATTTAGTAATAATCTTATTAATATGAATTATCTAAATAATTAATATTTTGATAAGATTATCAAGGAATTTTGGCTAGGACATTATCCACCATGTAATGTCTTAATTTAGACATTATCTATACATGTATGTCTACTATGTCTTAAAAAAGGCAACAATATCTTAGATTTCACGTCTAAATTTTTTTAAATTAATTCTTAATTGAACTTTTCAATTAAATCCTTTATTTAATCATCTTTTATTTAATTAAGTCAAAGTTAATTAAATCCTTATTTTGATCCAACAATATCATCCTATTGTGTGTGAAAATTAGATTCCTAACGTGTTGGCAATGAACATAATTAATATCATTAGTCATATTAATAGATCAAGAGCAGGTTTTAGCAACCTATCCTGACCAGTTAAATGTTAAAAAGTTGATGTGACCTTATTGAAACCTTTCAATAACCAGCCTATTAGTGTAATACAGTCCTTTCACTATATATCCCAGAATAAGCATAAGCACGGTACAATGTCTACTCATGCTTTAATCCCTATTGGATCTTGCAACTCAAGGTTAACGATCATGAATCTACAATGAACGATTCCTCATAATTCACTATGCTCTTGCCAGAGCTTTAATCCAATTAACTATAGTAAAGATCATTTAAGATATGTCTGCAATGTCACTTGGAGTAGCAAATCCTTTTTAGTTCACTCATTCATCTACCATATGGATCATGCCATACCTTATTTGGTACCTATCTAAGTATGACACTCTTCAAATGAGATGACTTGGTATCTCAAGTCTGAGGACTACTTACATGACTACCACATGAGAACATATTCCATAAACACTTAAGTGACTAGTACTAAATGTAGTTCTCATATGGGCCATGTTCAATGAACTTGTTTCTACAAAACAAGCACTCATATGCTATCTCTAAGTATCTATATACTTCAACTTCTATGAGATCAAAGAGTTGCATGTATCCTATGCATGGAGGTTTATCATATACTAGTCTCTATGCATTATCAATGCCTCATTTGGATAATACGTTGAGTAGGAATATTTTTAGAAACACAGTTTTAATGCAAAAGACCTCATCATCATAACTCATAACTATCTTTGCAAGGCCATTGTATTTCAAGGGCTTCATCCAATTAGTGTTTGCATGATAGTCAATCATGCCACTATCATGATGGAAAACCTTTGTCACTATAAAATAGTAACATGTATATGGTTAATTAACTATGTATCCCATGTCCCAATCTGATTGGTTCAAGGGTATACACCAATAATTTCTTTCCCTTTTATAAGCTTAAGGATCCTAAGCCATGGCTTAAGTGATTGGGTTTGAGCCAAATATGTACAAACCACATTTATGACCAAATCTTGAGCTATGATCTTTAAATGTTTTCTTTTGGTTTTCTTTGCTATTTTTGTTAAAAATTTTATAAAAATTAGTTGTCCATCAAGAAAACTTGTTTTTAGGCCTCTGAAAATAAGTTTGCATGATTTATGGTTGTTTCATTATGTCGTTTTCCTTGTTTTTGCCATTGGTAGCTATCCTATGTCATGCGTTTTAGCACCAATTTGGGCATTTTCCATGATTTAGAGGTTATTATGCAATTCATGTATTTTAGCATCATTTTGGTCATTTTCCATGATTTACAGACCATTAGGCAAATTCATGCATTTTAGGTTATTTTAATCATTTTCCATGATTTTGTACCAACTACTTTATTTCATGCATTTAGGACTTTTTGGAACATTTTCTATGTTATAAAGACTATTATGTAATTTCCATGCATTTTAGGGTCATGTTGGAACCTTCATGTCGAAACAGGTCCATTAAGATTATTTTCGTAATAATACCTTAAGGCTGAGTCTAGGAAAATGTGGGAAAGTTTGTGTCAAAAAATTTCCACTAAGGTCATTTAGGTAAGAGCAACTTAAAACTACATCCTTAGGGTTATGTGATATTTTTTGTGTCAAAACATGTCCATTAAGGTCATTTCAATAATAATAGTTTAAATTAAGTCTAGGATTATGTGGGAACCTTTATGTCAATATATATTCATCAGAGTCATGTAGGAACTTTTGCATCAATGCATGTCCTTTAAAGTCTTTAGGTGTTATTATGCTAAAATTGAGTACGAATATTTATTAAGTATCATACGTATTTTTAATAAAACTTGAGGCAATATCCCTGAGTTAAAATAGTCGATAAATATGCTTTTAGCATATGAAAGTTATCGCATCGATTATTTTGAACAAAGGAATACTCTCTTTAAATAAGTAAATTAAAATTTTCAAATTTTCCTAAGAATACAACTTACGTATTCCTCTAGTGTTTTTTTAAAGGGTACGGAAAATATTTTGATTTTCAAAATTAATTGAACTTGATTCACTTAGAATTAGAATAATAATATCATTTTGAATAATGGCAAGATAAAGGAATTATAATTAGACACCAGAATTTTAAAACCGATTTTAATTGAGAATTAGGATAACACATGATTAATACATATCGATTTGCGAGCATCATAAAAAGGATATGTCTTACTTCATGCATAACCGGCTCCTAAACCCTTTTCATATGAATCTTTGGATATTAACTAGACTTCAAAGTTTATTATGAGGGTTTCTAACCATCAAAATATGAACTCTTATAGGTGACTAATCTTTCCTAGCAAAATAGATTGGTGTCGACTCTGAGCTGGTCATTTTGTAATGGCTAATTAAGGTTAAGTCGGATAAGTGATTTGATCTAATGATTAAATCTCATTCTAATATGAAGGAAAAAAAAAGGAAAATTTATTCATCTATGTCTAGTATGACAACTTGGTGACGTTGCCAAAGAATGTAAAGAGTCAAGCCTAAAATTAATCATGTGTTATCTAATATCTTGTTTCTTAGGTAATAATTCATGCATTATTATCATTTTCATTGGACTTATTTACTTCTTGCCATTTATTTTTCTATTATAACATTATGTTTTTATTTGAGCTTTTTGCATAAAGGTTGTAGAATAGGTAGTAAAAGGTTTGTTTGATCATGTATATGCATTAGATTCTCCTTCAGATATATGCAATGGGGCATAGCTAATCTACTATTATAGGCAAAGGTGAAGTAGCTTTGCCTTTTAATGTGTTAGCATCTATCTAGGCCAGTGAAAAACCTATCGAGTGTAAATTGCTGCACTTTTCCAAGGAGATAGCTTCGTCATGGGAATTGAAAAATGCTCCCAATTAAATTAAACCATTTTGGATAGAAAGTTGCATAGGGTAAGGATTTAGGTACCTCGTTTTGTTATTTCTCAGACTTAAGGAGCAATTTGAGAACTTATTTAGATGTTCAACGAGAGCCTCATGGAGTGAACCATAACGGCCAACCTAGGTCAAACCATGCTAGACTTCTCCTAGAATCTACCAAAACTAGGTTCACATAGGGGAACATTTCTTATCTCTTTTCTCATTTTTATAGCATGATTTGTAGGGCGATGATGAATGTAAATTGCATTGCATTTTTATTTTCTCATCCACCATAAAGGCATTGTGATGCCTTGGCAAATTTTTTCAAAGCAAATTTTTAGCAAATATTATATTGCTTTTTATTATTTAAAGTAAAAATTCCCATAGCCAAAAAAAGGTTTATTTAGATTCTTTCCTTGATAATAAAAAAGAATAAATTTTTGAAAAAACAAAAAAAAATGAATAATAAAAAAAGCTAAATGAAAAATTTTTTTTCTTAGCCACTTTTGTTAATGACAAAAAGTGATTTTTTAGGAAAAGTAAAAATTAAGAAAAATGAAAAAAATAAGAAAAAATAAAAATGAAAAGAAAAAAGAAAAAAAAAGAAAATAAAAGAGTGGTCAAAATTTTAAGACACCGTGTCATATGATGAATAAAAAGTTGTGTTAAGATTTTTAATTCTTTGATTTTTTACATTTTTCACACAACATTCATGTTTTGTGCATGCACCAACAAATTTCCTTTAAACACTCTTGCATTTCATATGTTTTATTGTGTGTGTGTTACATTAAACCCATTTGTTTATTACATTGAAGGGATAAAAACATGGGGAACCAATTCAATGCAAGAATTGGTGCATAAAGTGCATTCAACAAGAATTCGGGCATAAAGCTCTGAGGGTGAAATCAACTTAACAAATTAGGGAGAATGGTCGAGGGTCTCTATAAGACAAGAAAAAAGCTTTTTGTAGGAACATCATCATCCTTAAAGAATCCAAAGAATGAAAGTATGGGTGATTGATTTGAAAAAGAAATTGAGTGTTTTAGAGAGAATAGTTGGAGGAATGAGACACATGATCCAAAAGATAAAGGAACAACTCTTTAAATTAAAAAAAATTATCAAAGACCTTATTAGTGTCCCTCAAGAATAGCCTTTATCTTTAGCCCAACCTTCTGCATTAGATGACTTGAAAATTAGTTTAAGTATATTGCTAGGTGAAGATTCTAAACCTAGCCTATTCATATGATTAAAGTAAACCCTTTTAACTCTGCACCTATGTAAAATAGCCCACCCTCCAACCATTTTGGTTTTCCCTGCGTGGCCTGATTGCCTTTTGGTGTCCATATCGAGAGAAGACCACAGGAAGATAAAGCAAATTCCCAATTTGACTCAATCTCAATGACCTATAAAGAATTCTACTTTTGCCTGTTCCAAAATTGGCTCATTGTTCCCATAAACATTCATCCCCACAAACCCTCTTATCCTAAATGGTACAACTTCAATGCCCATTATAATTGCCATGTGAGGTTACAAAAGCATTTTATAGAAAACTATAATGCATTCAAAAAAAGAGTTCAAAACTTCCTTAATGTCAATGTACTTTAGGTCAAACTGAATTCGACTATTGTTGCTAGTCTTTCGTCACATGATGTTAAGCCAGATAGTAGTAAAAGGAATTCACACTTTGATAAGTGTTCTCTCAACATAAGCCTCGAAATCAGCATAAGAAACTTCAATTTCAAACAAACATGAAATATCCTCTTTGTTAACTTTGAATTCAGTTTTGATATAACAAACAACTTAAGCTAAGTTAATTTATAATTAACTTGGTATTTGTGTTAAAATTGAAAAACATTTTGAAAAAGTACTAAGTTTGTATTTTCTCAAAAATATATGTTCCAAAATGTATATTTATACTTGGAATATTTTTGAGATATGTTTGAGTTAATATCAAGTCAAGAAAAATCGTTTTACAAAGGATTTTGAAGGTATGTATCGATACAATGAACAAATGTATCGATACTATGCTTAAAACCCTTATTTGTATCGATATTTTTAAGCATGTATCGATACACTACAGTGAGCATCGATACTTACCCCATATGTATTGATACAATATTTGGCAGTAGCTAAGGTTTGGCTGAAACCCTCAAATGTATCAATACAGGTGTGTTTGTATCGATACAGCTTGGTTGGTATCGATACTCAGTCCTTTGTATCTATACAACAAGCTGTAGCGATCATTTTTTATTCGTGTATCGATACTATTGATATTGTATCGATACTATAGAGCGGGTCTGAAGGGAGACAAGCATTTATGAAGGTTATAACGGCTCTCCAACCACTATATTAAATGCCCAACATCTATAAATCAATTTCATGCTATAAATAGAGGTTCCCAACAGCTGAAGAAGTAGAGATACAAAAAATCATTCAAGCATTGAACAACAAAAGCTCAAAAGTCTTCAAATTCTTTATTTTTACTTGTATCAAATTTATACGTTTCCAAGTCTATTTGTATCTCATTCACCTTGTACTTAAATTTCAGCAAACATCCACTTACTAGAGGTTTAATTTATTTGCAAAATACTTAATTCATATTATAAAAGGGGTTGTGTGAAAGTGACTGAAAATATTTGAGAATTTGGGGTAGAATTCTCAAATGGATTAAAAAGTTCTATCTAAGCCTTAGAAGATAGTGGTGTAAGGTTATACCTTATCCTTAAAGGTAAACAATTTGATTAGTGAATTGTGAAAATCACTTGGTAAGAAAGTACCAAGAAGAGAGGACTAGGTGCCGAGTTCAAAGACTGAACCTCTATACATTGATTGTTTTTTCTCTTACCTTTAACTCTTTTTATTTTCAATTTACTTCAAATTGATAAGTTTTTGTAGAACCAATTCACCCCCCTCTTGTTTCAATCTTTTCTTTGAGCTAACAATGGGCATTAGAGCTTTAGTCTCTATTATAGGTCTCATAACCTTGAGAAAAGTATAGCTTAAAAAAGGAGAATGCAAACATGATGCTTAAAGCCTCAAAAAGCTTACAAAAGTTAAAAGACCAAGATGAATTTTGTCTCATGGCATTTGAGACAAATGCAAATGCTATAGGACTTAAAGGACATTCCATCATGAGACCTTCACTCTTCAATGGTGACAACTACTCATATTGGAAGACAAGGATAAGGCTCTTTATCCAAGCAAATGACTATGAAGTATGGAAGATCATTGCAATGGACCACTTCTCCCTAAGAAAAGAGTTAAAGATTGTATTATGCCAAAGGAAGAAGAAGAATGGGATGAACAAGACACCAAAATGGCACAATTAAATGCCAAGGCCATGCATACACTATGTTATACTCTTGGTCCAAGTGAGTACAATAGAGTCTCACTATGTGACAATGCCAAGCAAGTGTAGGACAAGTTAGCAACCATACATGAAGGAATAAATCAAGTCAAGGAATCCAAAATAAGCATGCTTACACTTGACTATGAATTATTCAAGATGAAGACGGATGAAACCATTAAAGAAATGTCTGATAGGTTCACAGATATTATCAATGGGTTGAAAGCACTTAGAAAGACCTATCCAAATGAAAAGATAGTGAAAAAGCACTTGGGAAGCAAAAGTTACTGCAATTGAAGAATCCAAAGATCCCAACACACTTTCCTTGGAGGAATTCATAGGTTCTATTCTAACCTATGAGATAAAGACAAAGCACTTGACAATAGCCACCAAAGAAAGCAAGTGTTGCCTTTAAAACCACTCCTAGTGATGATGATCAGGAGATTGAGGAAGATGAAGAAATGGCCATGTTTGCAAAAAGATTTAACAAATTCATGAGAATGAATAAAGTAAAAAAACCTCTTAGAAAAAAAATATTGAAGGGAGACTCAAGCAAGAAAGAGAAAGAACAAATCATTTTTTATGAGTGCAAGAAATTGGGACACATTAAATTTGAATGTCTAATGGGGAAGAAATCAAACCCAAAAAAGCAAAAGAAGAAAGCAATGGTGGCCACATGGAGTGATAGTCACACATCCAATAATGATGATGAGAAAGTGGACAACCTATGTCTTATGGCTCATGAGGAGCCCAACGCATCTTCTAATGCTAATACTTCCTCATTTGATAAATTACAAGATGCATTTGATGAATTAGCATTCAAAATCGAAACCATGAATTAAAAATATAAAAAAAATGATTTCTAAACTTAAGAAAGAAAATGAAATGTTAAGCATGAAAAATGATGATCTTAAGAAGAAAACAAATAAGTGACAAGTCAATATTAATGATCTAACTAGGAAAAAATAAACTTGCATAAGTCATTTACAAGGTTTTATACAACACAACAAAAATTGGATAATATGCTAGAAACACAAAGTGCATTCTTTGATAAAGATGGTTTGGGCTATAATAGAGTTGAAAAAGAAACTCACTTCGAGAATTTCTTTGTGACACAAAACAAATCATTTGATGCATCTAGCATATGTACTCATTGCCATAAACTTGGTCATACATTTCACACGTGCTTTTTAAAGATTATTACTTATAAAGGCAAGCTTATTAGGAGGGTATGGGTCCCTAAGGGTGTTAGCACATCTCAAGATGAGGCTACCAAAATAAAATGGATTCCAAAAGGCACAAGAATTATGAACACTAATGCTCCAAGACCCAAGAAAATTTGGGTACCTAAAAAGAAAACATGACATTATGGTTGTAAGAGGAAGAGCATTACTTTAAGGCAAATTCAACAAGGGAAAATTCTTGGTACCCTGATAGTTGATGCTCAAGACACATGACCGGTGACAAAAATCAATTCACGGAGCTAAGGCCTAAGGATGGAGAAAGTGCTACTTTTGGTGATAACTCAAAAGGACAAATTAAAGGTACTGGAATCATAGGTAACAACTCCTCATCCAACATTGAAAATGTTCTATTTGTCAGAGTTCTCAAACATAATCTCCTCAGTATTAGTCAATTGTATGATAAAAGCATGAAAGTCATTTTTGAATCAATGAATTGTCAAGTTGTTAATGTTAAGTCAAATAAAATTGTTTTTGTAGGATATAAAGAAAGAAATGTTTATATTATACATTTAGATGACTTATCTTCTCAAAATGTTTGTTTCGTTGCTAATAATGATGACTCGACTTGGTTATGGCATAGAAGATTAAGACATGCTAGTATGAATGTAATTTCCTCACTATCTAGAAAAGACCTTGTTATTGGATTACCAAAAATGAAATTTGATAATGATAGATATGTGATGCATGTGTTCAACGGAAACATGGAAGAGCTTTGTTCAAGCCAATTAATATTGTTTTAAATATTAGAGCATTACAACTTATTCATATTGATCTTTTTGGTCCTACTAGGACATTAAGCTTAGGAGGTAAACGATATGGGTTTGTTATTGTAGATGATTACTCTAGGTTTACTTGGGTTCTCTTTTTAAGCTCTAAAGATAAAGCCTTAGAAAAATTCATTACTTTTCATAAAATTATCCAAAACAAAAAAGGTTATTCTATTTCAAGTATAAGAAGTGATCATGGAAAAAATTTGAAAATCTTGGTTTTGATAAATTTTGTAACGAAAATGGCATTAGCCATAATTTCTTGGCACCTAGAACTCCTTAACAAAATGAAGTTGTTGAAAGGAAAAATAAAACCTTGGAAGAAATGGCTAGAACCATGCTTTGTGAAACCAATTTACCAAGATATTTTTGGGTGGAAGCCATTAATACTTCTTGCTACATTATAAATAGAGCTATGGTTAGGTCAATCCTAAAGAAAACTCTATATAAACTTTTTAAAGGTAGAAATCCTAACATTAGCTATTTTCATCCTTTTGGATGTAAATGTTTTATATTAAATAATGGAAAGGATAATCTTGGTAAATTTGATGGAAAAAGTGATGAAGGAATTTTTCTTGGTGATTCAACAAATTCCAAAGCGTATAGAGTGTTTAATAAGAGAACCTTAGTTGTTGAAGAGTCAATATATGTTTTTTTTGATAAAGTTAACTCAACCTTGAGAAAGGTATCTTTTGATAATGATGATGTAGAGATTTACCAAGAACAAGCATCACACAATGAGCAAGGACAAATAATGCAAAATCAAAAAGCTCCAAAAGAGGAAAAACTACATAAGCCAACACAAGTAAAAAAAGAAACAAATCATCCTAGAGAGTTAACTTATGTCAAAAAAGGTGAGATAATTGGTGATCCTAAGCAAGAGGTAAGAACTATATCATCTCTAAAAATGCATGCAATTATGTAGCTTTTTTTTCATAAATTCACCCAAGAATTTAGATAAGGTTTTAAAGGATGATAGTTGGATCATGGCCATCCAAGAGGAGTTAAACCAATTTGAGAGGAGCAAAGTTTGGAATTTAGTGGAGAGACCTAGTAATTATCCCATCATAGGTACTAAAGGGGTCTTTAGGAACAACTTGATAAGCATGGAACCATAGTTAGAAATAAGGCTAGATTAGTAGCTAACGAATATATTCAAGAAGAAGGAATTGATTTTGATTAGACTTATGCCCCTGCAGCTAGACTAGATTCTATTAGAATACTTCTAGCCTTTACATGTTTTAACAATTTCAAGTTGTATCAAATGGATGTCAAAAGTGCTTTTTTAAATGGGTTTATTAATTAAGAAGTTTATATTGAGCAACCTCCCAGTTTTGAAAATCCTCATTATTCCAATCATGTCTTTAAACTTACAAAAGCTTTGTATGGTCTAAAGCAAGCACCCAGGGCATGGTATGAAAGGCTTTTAAAATTTTTAATTGAAAAAGGTTTTAATAGAGGAAATGTTGATAAAACTCCTTTTATAAAAGTAAAAAACAAGGACATTTTAGTGATTTAAGTATGTTGATGATATTATCTTTGGTGCAACTAATGAATCTCTTTGTCAAGAATTTTCTAAGTTAATGCAAGGTGAGTTCGAAATTAGCATGATGGTAGAATTAACATTTATTTTGGGACTACAAGTCAAGCAAACAAAAGATGGCATCTTTATCAATCAAGCAAAGTATACCAAGGAATTACTCAAGAGGTTCAAATGGATGAAGCAAAGCCTTGTTCCACACCTATGAGTACTTCAACAAAGCTTGAGAAGGATGAAAGAGGTAAATATGTTAACTCTAAACTTTATAGGCCTATAATAAGTTCATTGCTATATCGTACCACAAGTAGACCTGACATAATGTTTAGTATATGCCTATGTGCTAGGTATCAATCATCATCAAGGGAGTCACATGTAGTTATTGTGAAAATAATTTTTAGATATCTTAGAGACACTCCTAATCTAGGTTTATGGTATCCAAAAAAATCATCTCCTGCCTTACATGCTTATTCTGATGCAGATTTTGGTGGATGTAAAATTGATAGGAAAAGCACTTCCTGTACGTTTCAATTTCATGGAAATATGCTCATATCATGGTTCTCTAAGAAACAAAATAGTGTTGTTTTATCCACAATCAAAGCAGAGTACATGTCTGTGGAAAGTTGTCATGCCTAAATTTTATGGATAAAACAATAAATAGAGGATTTTGGCATTACCATGGATCATATTCCAATCAAATGTGAAAATACTAATGCCATTCGTCTCACCAAAAATCTAATTCAACGTTCTAGAACCAAGGACATATAGATTAGACATCACTTTATTAGAGATCATATGCAAAAATGTGATATAGTGCTTGAATTCGTTGATACTTTGCATCAACTAGCTCATATTTTCACTAAACCACTTGACAAGGATAGATTTTACACAATTAAAAGAGAAATTGGCTTAATGAATGCACCTTAAGTTCATAAGTTGATACAATTCTGATACTTTGCCTCCGTATTATTTGCATCATGCTTAGTTTAAAAAGCTAGCTTTACATACCTACGTGTTTGATGATGTGCAATTGTATGAATTTTTTATTCTTGGATGATTTTATTGTTTTTTTGGTTAAATTTTAAATTGTTCATGCTAAATGATTTTGATGTGAAAATTTTGGTTCAAGTTGCATTTTCAATTGCTTTTCATAGAACAATTGGGTCAAAAATATGTTTAATTTCATATGTCTTAATGGAAATGACCTAATACTAGGCCATACGTATCGATACTAGCACATTCTTTTTCCATGTATTAAGACCGGTTTTAAGGTATCAATACAAAAATCAAAATTGTTCATTGTATTGATACTTGACTCCAAGTATCAATATAGTGATCGATACTCCCTAACTCGTATCGATATAGATCAACTTGTTCTGTGTCTCGATACCCAGTTCCTTGTATCGATACAAAACCTAGAACTATTCTTTGTATTGATACTGCCTCTTTTGGATCAGTACTCACTATTGATTTAGGACTCCTTGTGTGTGAAAGCTCATTTTCATCAAGCATTGCTCATCCTCTCCCCTAGCCGTCTCTCCCTCACTCAACCTTCAATCATCAAAATTCACAACCCTTACACTTTTTTTACAATCCTCAAAAAAGTCAGTTAATTTCATCACAATTCACCATTCCATTTGAAAATTAATACATTACCATCCAAAAACTCCCTTAACTCAAACCCTCACTGTTCTCTTTTCAAATTCCATAAAATTTGTCCAAATTTCTTCATAATTTTCAAGTGCTTTTTCATTCTCAAGTCTTTCCTAACTAGGTTGTTGAGATTGGTTGTAGATTCACTTGATACACTACACTGTCCTGCTACCAAAACTTACCGCCCACCACGTGCTTGATCATTTTCCTTAACCAGCCTTTCCTTAGCACCTTACCCAGGTTCCTCCACTTGACCTACTCGACCTGCTACCTTTAACAACTTTCACCACCATTGATGAACCTCATCAAAACCTAATCCCACCTTATCCGAAACCTACCAAATCATATCAAACATTTCACCAACATCAATCCCCTCCTCTACTTATTCAAACCACTATCCAATTCTATCTAGTCAGCATTTACTCGATAAAAGTCTTTAACCACCTTTAAACACTACCATTCCTTCAAAGACCAAATAAACCGCCCGTCGTCAAGGACCTTTCACCTGTGCTTCCACATTTGCTACTGGTCAACCACTTTTGACCTAAATACAATCATTTTTTGACCTATGCTTCTGCGATGCACAGGCTCATGAGTGATTCATTACCATCTATGCCCATATACCCATCTAACAATGTTGAGTTATCAATTTTCCTTTTCTCTGGTCTATCACATATCTTTACCTTCAGATTTTTAATGCTTTTGAATGGACCAAATTTCTTTCACTTAACATTTTGGCTTTTAAGAATCTTGTTCATGCATTCTTTAGCAATGCCTCCCTTATCATGATGATCATAATCATGTCATCGCTATTCAATCTTATCTTTTGGGATAAGATCTCATAGTCAACCTGACTTCTCTTATGACTATTTCCTGAATAAAGGTTTATCAATAAAGTTTAGCTCCTGTAGCGTTGCACACCCCGAACAATAAAGCCACCCTTTTTGCTCTGGTTGATCACTTACTCCATCTTATTATTTCCTATGTGCTCTGTCTATACATATCTTTTTGTTATGGGCTCAAGCCATGCGTCTTTGATACATTTGACTATGGCAGATGGCTTTCATGTGTTTTTTCTCAATGAGGTTCAGCTGGTCATATCTATTCTTGACCCATTCAGCCTCTTCAAGTTTGGTTTCCATCAAGACTCTTAGAGAAGGGATCTCGACTTTGATAGGCAATACAGCTTCCATCTCATAGATAAGAGAGAATAGGGTAGCACCCATGGAAATACGAATTGAGGTCCGATAGCCATTAAGTGCAAATGATGGCTTCTCATGCTAGTCTTTATAAGTCTTAGCCATTTTTTCAACTATTTGTTTAATGTTTTTGTTGGCCACCTTGACTATCCCATTTATCTTTGGGTGATAAGGGACAGAATTATGATGTTGGAGCTTGAACTGTAAGTAGATCACTTGTATCATTTTATTGTTTAAGTTGCTTGCGTTGTCTGGGATGATTTGGTTCGAGAGGCCATACCTATAGATGATGTCTCGCTTGACAAACTTGTAGATAGTCAAGTGACATTAGCATATGAGGCAACCTTCAACCATTTAGTGAAATAATCGATTGCTACCAAGATGAAGCGATGCCTATTGGAAGCTTTAGCGGTGATTGACCCGATCACATCCGTGCCCTATATAGAGAAAGGCCATAGGGTCATCATGACTTGAAGTGGCACTAGAGGGACATTGATCTAGTCCATATAGATTTAACACTTATGGCATTTTCGGGCGTAATTGTTGCAGTCTTTCTCAAGGGTTAACCAGTAATAACCTGCTCTCATGATTTGCTTGGCCATCCGATAACCATTAGCATATGTGCCATAAATCCTTTCATGAACTTATTCTAAGATTCTTTTGGCTTCAAGAGTGTCAATTTATCTAGGTAATACTTGATTGTGACTCCTCTTGTATAAGATTTTTCCATTGAGAACAAATCCTGTAGCCAGCCTTTTAATAGTCCTCAGTCTCGATTGCATGTTTGGGGTATTGCTTATCCTTGATGTAGTGAAAGATGTCATAGTACCACAGTAGGCCATTCTTGTCTTTTTTAACGTTATGACAATGAACCGGAGTTGTGTAGATGCTTATATAGATAGGAGCAATGTTTGACTCTTGGTTGACTTTAAAAATAGATGACAAAGTAGCCAAAGCATCGGCTATTTGGTTTTTTCTCAAAGCAAGTGTCAAAAATTGATATCAACAAATTCTTTCTTGAGTTTTACTATCAGCTTCCCATACTGTATTAGATTGGCATAGCGAGTTTGCCATTCCCCTTTCAATTGGTAGATGATTAGGGCTGAATCACCGAATACTTGTAATGTCTTGATGTTTCTCTCCATGGCTACTTAAAGCCCTATGACATAAGCTTTATATTCTGTGATTTGTGCAATCAAAGCTTAGCCTTGCTATGAATGGATAATGAATCCCATCGGGTGACATTACTATTGCCCTAATTCTATGTCCTAGAGCATTTGATGCTCTATCAAAATACATCTTCCAAGATTAATCTTGGTTAGAGGCATTTTAGGTTTTAGACATGCACATTAGATCTTTATCTAAGAAGTCAAAACTTGAGGATTCATAATCATCTGCCTCTTGACTTGCCAAAAAAAATCAGGTATCGCACTGCCCTTGATAGCTTTTTGACTAACATAGGTAATGTTGTATTCAAAAAGCAAGACTTGCCATCTTGCCAACCTTCTTGATAGTGTAGGGCTTTGCATAGATACTTGATAGGATCAAGCCTTGCAATTAACCATGTGGTGTGATTAGCATGTGCTGCCTAAGTCTCTTAGTCGTCCACACCAAAACATAACATAACTTCTTGATTGCGGAGTAGTTGCACTTGCATTCTATGAACTTTTTGCTTAAATAATAGATTGCTTGTTCCTTGTTTCCTGACTCATTATGCTATACTAATACATAACCCATAGACTTGTTGAAGACTACCAAGTAAAGGATTAAAGGTCAACCGAGCATCGATGGTGCAAACATTGGCGGGCTTGATAGATAATGTTTGACTTTATCAATGGCTTATTGATATGCCTCATTCCACTTTCCTAGATTTTGTTTACAAAAGAGCAAAAAGATAGGGTCGCATTTGTCAGTGAGCTGAGAAATAAATCTAGTGATGCAGTTCAGTCTCCCCAAATAGTTTTTCACTTCCTTTTGGGTTTGAGGTAGTGGCATATCTTGAATGGCTTTGACTTTGTCTGGGTCAACTTCAATCCCTTTTTCGCTGACTATAAAGCCTAGAAGCTTATAAAAATAACTCTGTAGGTACACTTGGCAGGATTCAATTTGAGTTAAAATTTTTGTAGCCGTTCAAAAAGTTTTTAAAGGTCTATGACATGCTCACCCTCTTTTGTTGACTTGGCAATCATGTCGTCAACATAGACCTCAATTTCTTTATGCATCATGTCATGGAATAGAGCTACCATGGCCCATTGATAGGTTGCCCAGCATTTTTAAGTCCAAAGGGCATGACATTATAGCAAAATGCCCCCCACATGGTGACAAAAGTTGTTTTCTCCACGTCTTTGGGTGCCATCTTAACTTGTTGTAGCCCGAGAATCCATCCATGAAAGAGAACAGAGAATTCTTAACCATGTTGTCTACTGGAGTTTTAATATAGGTTAGCGGGAAGTTATCCTTGGGACTAGCTTAATTCAGATCCCGGTAATCAATGCATATTCGTACTTTGACATCTTTTCTTTGGGACTGAGACTATAGTCATAACCCATTTTGGATATTTAACTACTTCGATAAACCCTGCATCAACCTACTTCTTGACTTTTTTTTTAATTTTAAAAAGCATTTTTAGCTTCATCCTCCCTAACTTTACTGGATTGGTTTGCATCCATGCTTGATGGGAAGCTTGTGGACCACTATATCAGTGTCTAGTCTTGGCATGTCTTGATATTGCCAAGCGAATACATCCCAATATTCCTAGAGTAGGTCTATCAGCTCGATCCTAGTTGTTGACTTTATTGAGGTTTCAATTTGAACCTCCTTTCGATCTTCTTGAGTACCCAAATTTATAACTTTTGTTAGGTCTTCATGGGGCATGATCTGCTTTTCCTCTTGCTCAACAAATCTTAATAGATCTGGTGGTACAGAGCTCTTTTCGAAATCTTTTTCAAGATCAACGTCACTAGTGCAAATTGACTGTTTAAAATTGATCTTTAGCAACCCATTAGACACATCCATATCACTATCGTCAGGACATTTGAAAGGGTGAAAAAATAAACATTGCAAAAGGCACACACACACAACCAAAGGATTTGGATAAAAATGAAGGCAAATGAGTAATGGAGACAAAAAGGTTGAGAAGTGATATAGACACACAATATGGAATGATATATGCAAAAGTCATTTCATTGATAATGTTGAACAAAAGTGCCTAGTACATAAGACACCTACCTACCTTTGGGTAAGGGTAGGTAGGTTTTCCTTTCTTGACATTACATAAAAGGAACAGGAAAAGTGCAGGGGCTTCCATTATGACCCCGTCATCAAAATCAAGTCCTAGTGGAAGGACACGTATTTTATGGCTCGGTATCGTAAAGATAGAGGTTGTTAAGTGCTCTATTTAATATGACTAAGATATCTTTAGCCTTTTGGTCTTTTAGTCGATTTAGATCGATTCATCGTTCCGAATGGAATATCTCATGGAAAGATAGCAACATTATTGGCTTTGATTCTTCCTCTTAACCTAATGATCGGGTCACCCTTTGGTTGCAAATCATTCTTTCTTGCTGCTTTCTTGACTGCACATTAGCCTTAAATCCTAAGCCTCTTTTGTTGACTTGAGTGATGACTTATAGAGCTCAGGCTAACCCTTATAAATTCTAGCCAAGCCCTTTTCTAGCATGAAAACCTTTGCTAATGGTAATTTTAAACCTGAGTGGGTACTCTTTGATAGGTAGGGTTTAACTATTAGCAATCTTTCTCCCATAAATATTGCCTTAATGAGCTTGAAGGATTGAAAGGATGACTCTGGTACATCTTCATCAGGCTCTATATAGATATCTTTAATGAAAGCAGTAGCGTTCATTTCTTCTTCAACCCCGATGGTGACTACTTTGTCATCTATCACAAATTTGAGCTTCTGATGCAGAGAGGATAGGACGGCCCTGGCAGAATGTATCCATGGCCTTCCTAATAGGCAATTGTAAGATGGATTAATATTCATAACTTGAAAGTCAACTTCATATGTACATGGGCCTATCTAAAGCTAGATTGTGATATTTCCAATTACTCTGTGACATGTTCCATCAAAAGCTCAGATTATGGTGTGGCTACTCTTGATGTTGGACTGATTGACAAGGAGTTTACTTAATATAGTCATGGGCATAATATTAAAGGTCAACCCATTGTCTATGAGTACTTTGGGCAAAATGCATCCCTTACAATAAGTAGTGATATGCAAAGATTTATAATTACCCCTGTCTCTAGGTGGGATCTTATCATCGGTGAAAGAGATATAATTATCGACCATGATGTTGTTCACTAGCCGATCCAATTTGTCCATGGAGACGTCTAGTGGCACATATGTTTCATTTAACATTTTCAGTAATGCATTTTGATGAACCTCTAAATTAAGAAGCAGAGATAGCACATAAATCTTTACGGGTTGTTTGCTTAATTGGTCTATAATGCAGTATTCATTATGCATGATCAACTTGAGAAACTCCATGGCTTCTTTTTCACTTACGATTTCCTTAACTTTCTCGAGCTTAAAATTCTTTGCTTGAGCCTAAGTGGTACTGGTGCTTGAAGATGCATTAACCTTTTATTTTTTTTTGAGTTAGGGGAGCATAACACCTACTACTACGGGTTAGGTGACTAACTTTTGACAGTTCCATTACAGCATTTACTAGAGTTAGTTCTCCGATCATCACTAGCTGATTCTCATACTTCCATGGGACAGTTTTGTTGCTCTTATACAGGAATGGTTTTGGTACCTTAACAATTAACTTTGGTGTAGGTGTCAAAAAACTAACCTTGAAACTTGACTTGCCATAAAAAATGAGGAGTCTATTTTTCTCGTAAGGTGACTACGTGGTTTCGTCTCCTACTATGTTGATAGATTCAACAGTAAGTGTGATTTTATGATAGAATTCTATCTAGCCTTCATTCATCATTCTTTGAATCATGGACCTAAACTTCTTACATGTTTGTAAGGTATGACCTATAATTGTCTTGAAGTTATAAAAGTTGTCAGGATTGTCTTCTAATTTTTCTGTTGCATTAAGCAACCCGACCTAAATCAATGCCTGCCAGACCAAAAACATTGGCATCGTTACATCCTCTATGCTTGCCTTGACTTCATATTTATTCTTAATGTTGATCATGCTTGCGACCGACTCAGTGTGGTTTGGTAAAGGATTGGTGACAACATTTGGTCTTCAGTTTATCCCAAATAACAAGACTTTTGAGTTAATTAGATTTTGCACGTTTTGTTTGAAAGATATGCAGTTTTCAATGTCATGCCTTACTACCCCAACATGGTATTCATAGTGGGCATTAGGGTTGACCATTGCGGGTACGGTGGCTTCTTTTATGGGACACAGATTGAGGCCATTAAATGATTTTAGAGCAAGGTTTGGTATAGCTCCTTATAGGTTATAGGGATGGGATCAAAATGTTGTCTTTGTTGATTTGCACCTCGATTGCCAAGTGCATTACTGGTTGCTCGATTCACACTTTGGTGAACTTATGGAGGGTAGCTTTGTGGTGGGTTGGATGAGATTGCAAAGGATGGGTTGTAGGTTATGGCATTAATTGGTTGAGGGGGTATTATCATAAGGTGAGAATATAGCATGCTTAGGTAGTGGAGGTTAGGTATTTGACGCCATTTTAGCTAAGATGAGCTAGCATAACTTATGGCATTGGCCTCTTCTTCCTTCTTCTTATTGGCAATAGACTTCTTGGTCAATCCAAATGTTTCCTCGGCTAACATTCTACCACTCTTAATGCCTAGGTCAATCATTTCTCTAAAGAAGATTAGGTCTGCAAATTTTTTGGTGGCATTTGCTATGAGCTTCCATAATAAGGAGTATGTAAGGTGTAAATGAAAATATCTATCATCTCTTTTTCTAAAAGTGAAGGCTGTACGAGGGCTGCTTCTTCTCTCCACCTTTAGGCATATTGCCTGAAACTTTCAATGGATCTTTTTTTAAAATTCATTAGGGAAAGTTGATCTGGTGCCCAATCTAACACATACTGGTATTGATTTAGAAAGGCTTTTAGCCAAGTCAGCCTATGATTAGATTTTCCCATTGTCTAGCTCGATATACCATCGAGTTACTGCCCCAGTGAAGCTATGCTACTAGAAGCAATGGATGAGGAGCTTTTCATCTTTCTCATACTTGACCATTTTTCATAGGTACATTTGGATATGGATAGAAGGGTCAATGGTTCCATTAAACTTCTTAAACTTTAGGATTTTAAACTTTGAGGGAATGACAAGGTTAGACACCAAAGACATCAATTGTGTGTTAAAAGCTTTGAACTTGTCACTCTTCTCAATAACTTAGAGGCCTTTTTTCAGTAGTTGGAATTCATTCACTTCTTCCGTAATCATGGTGGACTTTTGACCTTTTGTTTTCTCTGGTTCATTATGGTCAAAGGTTATCAGATCTGCCAATGAAATTCCTATGTTCACCCTTTGAGTACTGAGAATGAACTGACCTACCACAATGGGATTTAGGTAGATGACTGATGGAGCCTAAGCGACAAGTGTAGGAGTGGGCCATTGTTCTTGTCTAGTTTCCCCTTTGGTGAGTTTTGGATTATTAGCAGGGGACTTTCAACATTAGGAGGATCATTTCTTATTTCAGTAGTGCTGGCTTGCCCTTTTTCTTTCATCGAGGCAGTCATTAGTTCTATAAGTTTTGCAATTTGATTTTGCATTTTATATTGCTGACGAAGCATATGGTCTTGTGATTCCTTAACCATTAGCTCAAGTCGCTCAATATGAGCTTCATGATCACTTTCTATGATTTAGTTATGGCATCGTGTGTTATAGAGGTGCGTGATGTAAGGTTTCATGTTCCTGATTGATCACGAAATCCCTTGAACTTTTATGGCCCAATTCCCATATTAGACTTTTATTTAAAAATGTGTTTATAGATGAGCATTTATGATGCAATGGCAAGTTAAGATAATGAATGATTGATACAAGTGTAATAAAAAATGGTGAAATTAAATGTGCATAAGTTTTGGAGACAATTGATTCTTGGAACAACTTTACCAATAACATCATTCATAAAGTCACAAAGGTTTTTCTTTTATGACATGATTACATCTAAAAATATCTAACGTGATTACATTGTGTAATCACACGATCAAGAAAACCTAAAAGTTATTACTCATGATCTCTAATAGGAACGATGTCTTGCCTTATAAACTGAGCTACTTCAATCATGTCATCCACCTCTTATTGAGCCATCCAAACTTGTTCAGTGAAGTGTTGATGCTACGTTTGGTAACTCAAATGTGACTGGTCGATTGTTGCTCACCACTCTAATTCACGTTGCTCGAAAACCCTTGTTAGTTCATTGATATGACCTTGATGAACCTAGAGACACTGTTCAAACTCTTGGATTCTATGAGTGGCGGCTTCATTTTCAACTGTGGTAGCTCTTGCATCTCGTATTTAGGCCTCCAGTCTTTGATTCCTTTGTTGGTATGTGGAAGCAAGAGCACGTGCCCTCGTGCATTTTTCTTTGCTGGTTCTGACTTCCTCCTTTTGCTAATTCAGCTCGGGATTAAAAGTGGCAACTTTCATTTCCTATTCGACTAATATCTTGCAATACATCAGGACTTGTTAGCTTTTCAGAGTGTCACATAATCCTTGGTTAAGCTTTTGAGGTCATCTTTGAAGAAATCCCTTTCTTTAATGACTACATCTATTTCACCACTCCTAAGATAAATATCCTCAAGTTAAGAGATTTCTGTGGCAAAGGATGCCTTTTCTTACTTGAACTCTTTCCTAAGTAGCTCGATCTCAGAAGATGGTTCTTTTATTGGGATTTGCAGCATCCTGGAGTTAGGTTATGGTAATGGATCATCGATACAGCAGAGTCTTCATTCTTCATATCCAGGTGTGGTAGGGCTTCCTCTCTAGTATCTTTCCATATAATGGACCTTCTTCCAGGCTTGGAAAGCTAACTGGACTTTTGCTTTATAATTGGGCTCTCCATATTCAAAATCCCAATGTCCTAAGTCTTTAAAGAACTAGATGAATTGTTGGCACTGGAACTGATGCAATACTAATAGAAGAGCATAATTGGTATTTCCCCATAATCCTAGGAGCGGTATACAAATGTAGTCTCCACATCTGTACACAATCGACTAAAGGAACATCTATAGGGCTCTTCATGTGATTTCTTCCTCCTTATGTTTTGTAATTCCTTGACCCAATGCTTTTTTGTCTTATCTTGATGACATTCTTCCTCTAATACAGTGGAAAAGGGACTAAACTTAAAGAAAAAATTTTGCCTAGTTTTTTCCTCACTAGCATAGAGATAACCTAGGAGGCATATCTAGAGTAATGAGGCACACCTAATAAATCTTCCTGTTCCTGTTCTTTTAGAAAAATTAAGGGCGTGAATGGTTTCGGTACTAATGACAGAAGTAGGGTTGATGTCGCAACATAGGCGAGAAAAGAAATCTATGACTGCCACCTCTACATAACCCAAAGTCTTTAGGAATATGACAAGCCCCGTAGATTGCCAGAGCGTAGATATCTTGAACTTTCTTTTAGTCAGAAAGATTTTCCATGGCCTCTTTCAAGCTGGCCCAAGAGATGCATTTGCTGCTCCCTTTTACTTTGACATGACTACCAACCCATGCTTCTGTGGCTTCAAGAATTTCCTTAACCTTTTCTTAAATGGAGGAGGTGATAATGCTTTGCAGTAAATTCTATCAGACTTAGCCCTTTTTATGTTGAACAGAGTTATGTATTCATTAATGGTGGGGACTAAATCTTGTTGATTGAAAGTGAAACATTGGTGGCTGGATTCCAAAACTGTGTTATTGCTTGCAACAAACCATTATCCAACTGAACTCGAAGTAAGAGACTATATCCCTATACTTTTTAGTGAAGGCTTCTTTCTTGTTGTTATCCCAATTGTCCTAAATGTGCTTTAATTCTTGACAATTATTTTGACAAAAATAGATCTTGACCTCTTCATGCATTTTTGAGATATAGTCGGGCTTTAGGATGTCCCCATCTTGACGGTGGTGACCTTCTTACCATGTTCTAATGTTTTCAAAGGACTCTATTGTGGAGATAAGCTATTGCTCCATAAATGATGCCCTTTGCTGAACACTGAACTAGAACAATTGTCATAAAGTGATGATAGTCATGATAGTTATGATGAGATGATGCATGCACCAAAGCATAAACAAAGGGAAAATAAGTTAGTGGAACATACAGGAGACAAATGTAAGGAAATAAAGAATTTAATAACATCATAACAAAATATTCATAACATGTCTCAACCAAGGTGGTGAGATGTGAAACAGGCAGCATTTCAACATGCTCGGATGCAATCTACCCTTCATAAGGTGATGCAATATCTTATTTTGATGAAAAAATAACCGACCAGTAGTAATATTCATTTATCACCACTAGTGCAAATGCACGTTAAGCTGTGACTTGGACAGCATAACGACTTACAGCAGAAGACATTGCAAATGGTGGTTTTTGCTCACCATCTCTTATTTAGATGAAGATTAGCCGTCATTCGAGTGGTATGATGACATGCCTTGATAATTGATAAAAATGCAAATACGAGTAACAATTGTATGCTCACTGTCGCCTATATAATTATGGTAATTAAGAGTAAAGGTTAGGAATGTTCCCTGAGTGACCCTCTTCTCGGGGTATTCTAGCAGCGTTCGGTATGGTTTGACACAGTTTAGTGGGCTCATTATATGAGGTTTAGGTTAACACCTAAATAGGTATATGAATTGCTCCTCCATCTGGTAAAGATAGTCGAGGCACCCTGATCCTAAGCCCATCATGGGTTTGGCAGAACGGCTTCAATCCAGTGATGTATTTCCCTATGCAAATACGGAGGGTTACTCACGAGAGACATAGGTAATTTACATCTGGGAAGTTATTGCAATGCAAAAAGTTACTTATGAAGGTGGATAGCTCACTTCCTACTAATGATTGGGTTATAACCTCACCATGGAGGTTAGCAGGACTCTAATGCATATGCAAATGCATAGTGTATGATGGGGAAACCATCAAACCTCTTTGCTTACTCTCGTATTACCATTTTTATTAAACTGATGATTATTTAAAAATAAGATAATCCTGACAATCATGCCAAACAAAAGATTAGTTGACAAAAAGAAAAAAAATGGGTCATAGTTAAATAATGATCAAAGATCGAAAGAACTAAGAACCTAGCAAGACATGGCTATTTATTGGCCTAACTCTCTATACTATCCCTAGTGGAGTTGCCAAGCTATTACAACATGTCACAGGGTGGATCCTCACAGATCTATGGGTGCATACAACTTAAAATATTTTTCTGACTTGGAAATATCTTCTTCACCGAGACTTTTCCTTCGTGACATGATGAGAACGAGAAAGTACGGATGAAATGGCCAATGCTTGGAGTCACCACTAATCATTTTTGGCTAGGCATCATCAGATGCCTATTGAAACCTATGTCTTGAGTTATAAAACTCGAAACATCAATCCTGTGGTCTATGTAGTACAAAGATTCACCATTTGGGTTTAGGAGTTGGTTATGCATGATGAGGCACGAACCTCTTTGCGACGCCCGAAATTGGTACCCTACTAGTTATGTTTTGTCTCAGTTTTGATTTTTTTATCTTAACTCATCATTATTTTGATATAACCCCCTTTTAATGGATGAATTTTATGAAAACACAAATCTAGGTTTTGATGAAAAGACTTAATCTCATACATGCCCCGGTGAGATAGGGAATATAGAGATTTTCAATAAAAATGACCTTTGGATTTTACTTTGAAAAATGGAATATTTCACTTTGGGCACTGGAGAGATACCCACGTAGAGTATTACCTTTAGTTTTACTTGAAATGTTTTGAAAACATGCAAGCAAATAATCATTATGAAGAAATCATGTTAGTAAAGCAATGAACAAAGTAACATAACATGGACCATTTAATATAATGATAAAGAGAAGGGATGGACTATTGGAATTTATCCACAATTGGCACCGATTATCTAGGAAACAAAATTGATAATTTTTTAGATACATTTGGGTTCCTTGATTGAACGAGGTTAGAGTATCCCTCAAAAAGATAGGGTTGGGGTATCCCATGGATGACAAATAATTTTGACAAAGGAAGATTTCTAAATCATGACAATTTTGAAAAGTGGGGTTAGAGTATCCCCTCGAAAGATTAGGGTTGGAGTATCTTTATGGATAACAAATAATTTTGACAAAAAAAGATTTTTAATTCTTAAAAATTTTGAAAAATGGGGTTGGAGTATCCCCAAAAGTGACATATCTGACACTCTTTAAAGAAGTTGAGTTGGAAAACTTAAGTTGACAAAACTTCGTGATTTAGGAAATGTGTGAGCATTTTGACGATTTTTGGCAAAATAAGTTGTGAATGAGGATGGTAAAGATATAAAAATATATTCGTGCCTTGATATGAGCTTGTGGGAGGTTGAAGCATGTTTTCGAGTTTGATTGGGGTGATACAAAGACATTCGAATGTCTCGAGATAAAATTCAGGACAATAACTTAATTTTGACCATGATCGAGAATAGAGGACGGCATCACGTGATCCCATTTTCCAAATTTATTCTAGATTAGTTTGAAGGCTTTAGAGGATGAACAAGATACGTCAAAAAGGTACTTGACGAGATCAATCTAAAAATATTCCTAATATCCCAAAATATCACTTTTCGGGGAAATAAATTTTCAAATTTGGGTCAATTATGCTACTGACAGAGCATGCGAGAAAAAGGGTGTGTCAGAATTTGAAAAATCATTATGAACTTGTTTGGTATCAAAAAATTGCAAATAATGCCTTTCCAAAAAGGGTATTTCATGAACTTTTTAGGAAATATGTTGGGTGGATTTGGAAAAATCAATTGTGGGCCTAAAGGGCCCAACCAGAATCCACTTTATTAACTTTAAGGATTTCGAATAGTCTAGATTTGAAAAATCATAAATCTTTTATCCGGACTGATCCGGGGGTGAACAAGACCTTGTTTTAAAGATATTTTGACACATTTTCAGAGAAAATTATTATAAAATTCATAAAAAATGTTTAGGATTTTAAAGTGATTTTTCAATTGGTAACAATGATGCTACCAGCAAGGGACAAAGCATAGGATATTTCTAATTTTCTCTATGTTTACAGGTCCAAACTTAAGTCATCAACATTCTAGCGTCCATGACTAAAGGGAAAGAGTGGCATGAGCATCGTAAACTCATTTGCACAGCCTCAAAGTAATTTGGGATGACGAAATAGCCCGTTGATCATACCACTCAAGGTTTTGACTCAAAAACAAGGCACAAACATTTAAGGAACAAGTACAAGGCCATTTCCATTGGAAAATAAGAAGTTTTGAGCCTATTTAATCAGGATTACAGATCTAGGAAACTTCATCTTCCCCAAGATTTTTTAGTTAACTTTAAGGAAAATGCTAAGTTCATGCTAGTCCTCATTAGTTTAGGTTAGCATGCTTGGCTTGGGGAGGTTTTGAAAATCAATTTTTTTTACAGCCATCAAACATGCATTTTAACAAAGAAAAGACAACAAACATATAAGGGGATCGCACATAACATGAATGGGGATGCTGACCTTACCAATGGTCTAAACAAAGAAAGTGTTATGCACTTTGACAAGAAAATGTTATGGATGCTGAAAATGACAATGATTCATGATAAGATGCAAGCTAATGTATAGATATGCTTGAAATATGTTAGGCTAAGGGTTCATACATGGATTAATTATAATAAGATTCATGGATATGGCATAAAATGCACGAGCAAGAGCTATCAAAATAATGAGGATGAAATAAGGCATTTTGCACATCAAAAGGGCATTATGGCATCCAAATCCTAAAATACCACAACCAAAAGCCATAATAATGCTTAAGAATCCTAAGAGGGTGATGGAAACGTGGAGAGCTCACTAAAATGATGAAGATATTGAAAAACAAAAGTTGAAAGTGATAAAGTAAGAAGTTTACTAACAAAACTTTAATTTTTGGCCAAATAGTAGAAGCAATAGAGATGGCTTGACTTTTCTTCTTTTCCTTGTCGTTACTAAGCAAGAAAAAGAGAGAAACAATAAGGTTTTGGTTCTGGTATGGATAAAGGTGATTTTCAAAATGTGTAGTGTTTGAGAGTGTGTGTTTTAGGCTATTTTTGGGTGCTAAGTGAAAAGCTACAGCTTTGGTTTTCTTGATGTGTGAATGTGTTTTGGAAGTTGAAAATAAGCTGGAATCTCCCCTTTTCAGTTAAGATACAAGTGGTCTATTTATACTAGCATTTTGGAGGCAAATTGAAGCTGTTTTTGGTTATTTCTCAAGGGGGACAAGGTGATGTTAGCTTGATGGCTATAGAGTGGCTGTAGGGAGCAACTTGCTGCCAATGTGATGGACATAGGGTGGTTGGTTTAAATACTAAAATGATTTTCTAGCAAATAGGGTGGCTGATGGTGATATTGTCAACAAACTAGGGAGGGATGTGGTGACATATGACATCGACCTTTTTGATCTAATTTAGACTTCAAAAATGGTTCTGATTAATTCAAAAGTCCAAAATCATAATCTGATATGTGTCGACGTTCCATGTGCTCATTTACAAACATTGGATGATCGAAGGGCTAAAGTGCGTTCGACTTAAAAATATTTTGATGTTTGACATAAAGAAGTTAAAGACCGTTGGATGAATCGTTCATCTGATTAGTCTAGTGGCCATAAACTTGGAGTCACCACTGATCATTTTAAGTTAGGTATGACTAGATGCCTATTGAAAATAATACCAGAGATTCGTTGTTTTGGGTTCAGGAGTTGGTTACATGTGGGGAAGGATTAGCACCCCCACAAAGCTCAAAAATCGGTACCATCTAACTATATCTTATTTGAATCTCGATTTCTTCGGTTCCATTTTTATCATTATTTAAATATAATTCCTTCTAATGCATGAAATTTTGTAAAGGTACGAGTCTGGGTTTTAATGAAAATTTTATTACCTATACACCTCGAAAAGGTAAGAAACGTAGGGATTTTTTATGAAAATGATCTCCGGATAGTTTTTTTTTTTAAAATCAAATATTTCATCTCTGGCACTGGAAAGATATCGGCATGAGATATTGTTCTATGATTTTTAAAAATAATTTTTTTAACGCATGAATGCTCGAGGTCCCTACAAAAGGAAACATATTAGTAAGATATGAGAGAAAATAATAGATAAATACAAAAAAAATCAAAAAAAGAATGATCAAAATGTATCTCGTAGTTGTCTTCAATTATTGATGAATAATCGAGATGACAACATTTGAGACCTAGTCAGATTCGGTGGAAGTTTAACGATAAAAAGGTTTTGATGATTCGAGAAGGAGAAAAGCTTGGATTTTAGAAGGAATACGAAAAGCGGGGTTAGAGTATCCCCAAAAGGTGAAATTTTGATGTCATTTTGAGGTAAAAGTGAGGTTGGAGTATTCCCTAGGAGAAGTAGGGTTGGAGTATCCCTAAAAATAGAAGTTTGATGTTGGATTTGACATAAAAGCAAGGTTGGAGTATCCCCTCAAAGTAGTAGGGTTGGAGTATCTCCAAAAATGGAAATCTTCTACATTAAAAAGAATGGGTCATATTTTTGAAAAAAGAGAAACTTTAAAAATCAAGAGCTGAAGTTTAGGCTAAAATGTTCCTCTTTTGTTTAGCCTTGGTCCGAGTCTAAGGGCTTAGGCCATGGGAATGAGCTGAGTAGATCATGAGGCGTTCGAACACCTCAATAAGAATGTTTTGGAAATTAGGCTAGAAATAGAGGATAACGTTGCATCATTTCTCTTTCTGAATTTATTTTGAGCTCATTTGGAGGTCCCCAAGGGTAGACAAGGTACTGTTGGAAAGTTAACTCGGTGAAGATTAATGTAAAAATGTTTAAAAAATCCTAGAAAATCACTTTCTAGGTGGAATTAATTTTTGAATTTCAGCTTGTCTCGACACTGGCAGCATGTACATGGTAAAGGTGCGATGGACTATGAAAATTATTTTGGATTCATCCAAAATCATAAAAATGCGAATAATACCTTTTCGGAAAGGGAATTTCATGAACTTTATGGGAAAAATATTCAAGGGATTCAAAAATTTTGTTTGTTAGGCCGAAACAGCCTGAATAGTAAACTGCTCGCTGGATCTAAGGGTTTTGGATAGTGAAGATTCGAAAAATCGTAACTATTTCATCTGAGATAATCTGAAGGTAAATGAGATATCATTGGAAAGGTAGTTCAAAATTCTTTAAGTAAAAATGCTAATACATTCTGGATAACTCATTTTTGATTTGTAAATAATTTTTCGAAACCAGACCACTATGCTGCCTAACAAAATAAGGGTGGTGTTCGGTATTTTTGGTTTTTCATTGCGTTGAGCCCAGGCCATGGACATTCAAACATCTGTAATTGAGATGAGGGGTTGTCATGGGCTTCATGAGTTCATTCCATAGTCCTAGAGTAATTTGGGATGATGGAACAACCTATTGACCATGCCATCATGAGGGTGTTTGGCTAAAGACCAAGGATTCACATTTTTCAACTAAAAAACCTCATTTCATTTTTTTGAAACCAACATTCTTATACTCATTCTCCCATGAATCTAGAACTGAATGCTTCATTTACCCCTAAGGTTGAAAAACCAACTTTATAAAAATTTTAAGCCCATGATATGCCTAACTTGGGGATATGTTTTGAAACCAGGTTTTCTAGCATTCAAACAAGCATCTCAACACAAGCAAAATGCCACAAATGTAACATAGAACATGGAGAACATATATACACAAGCAAAGATGACATTTTTCATACCTTGTTGGAAACAAAAGAACATACTTTGTTGACCAAACAACATGTAGGCACCAAGGAACATGGCAAGGTCACCTGAACAGAGGCTGTTATGGTGATGAAAATGCAAAGGAACATATTTTGTTGACCAAAAAATAGGCACCAAGGAAAACTTCAAGATCCTAAACTACCACAACCAAAGCCACAAAAATGCATGAGAGTCCTTGGGTGGCCATAAAAGCATAAAAAGGGTTTACTAAGATGATGCTGATGACAAAACAGAAAATATAAAGATCAAGGTAGAGGGGATATACCAAAAACTTAAACTTCCTTTTTTTTTGAAGCAGTGACTGTAGGCTCAATTTCTTCTTTCTCTTTGCTATTATTTAGCAAGAAAAGGATGAAAAAAAGTAGCTTTTTGGTCGTATGGTTCATGGTGAGGCTTTTTAGGGATCAAAATGTGTGGAAAGTTGGGCTCTTAAAGGTTTTCCTGTGGTATTTTGGGTAGATACGGGAATAGAGTATGGGACTCAATGAAACAGTGTTTTTGGAAGTGTTTTTGGGGTTGAGAATGGCTAGAGGATTTGTGGGGATGGGTAAAGAGTTTTCTGGGATTGCTGGAGAGTTTTATTTGATAGTTGGGAGCTTTTTTTTTCTTAGGTAGATAGTTCTGAGATCTCCCCTTTTTTCTCTTGGTTCAGCCCCTCTTTTATGGAAGACAATACAAAGGCCTCATTAATTTTCTTCTACAGTAGGGCATATCTTCAGTTGCCATGTTCAGTTGACTTTTTTCTTATTGTTTTTGCCATGCTGATCAAAGGGGCAGAAAGGTTGTGAAAGCCTGCAAGCTGGAGATATGCCTACCGCCTTCTTACACCCATATATTTTATGAAACTAACCTTTCTCATTAATTGTTTAGACTCCAAAAATTTGTTAGAATCCGTTAATGAACCCATAGTTAAGGTTTACAATGTTATATGATAGTTCTTCAGTGAAAAAACATGTTTAAATCGGGTTTTTAAAGGCTGAAAAATGGCTCAAACTAGGCAAAAATGTTTTGGTGTATCGATACAAAACATGTTGCATTGATACACAACTCTTAAGTATCGATACAATGAGTTGTGTATCGATACTAAGAGTGAAAAAATGTTTCCAGTCTCGAGACTTAGAGGCTAGTATCGATACTCCATGGATTTGTATCGATACTCATGCTTGTGTATTGATACATTTTGCCAAAAATCATAACTTTAGTTACTGCCAAGACTTGTATCGATACAATCATGCTAGGCATTGATACCACACCTTAAGTATCGATACAAAACCCTCATGTATTGATACTACACATGGAAATTCAAAATTTTGGTAACATGAAAGTGCTGTGATAGTGTTTAAGCACCCATATGACCCTACATACCTTAGGTTCCTTGAGTTGTCTTATCTTAGGCACAAAAAAAGGAAAATTGCCCCATTTTTTGAATTTTTCTTTAAAACGGTCCATAGGCATTTTAGGCTTTCCTAAAAAAACTTTGTTGCTGGGCAATAAGTCATCGAGCTATCGTTCCTTAGCTTTATTTCTTTTTTTTTATTTTATCACCTTTTACTGAAACCCCTAAGATGCCAAAAATTGGTTCGAACAAAATGAAGTGTTTACAGCTACCCCTCTCTGACCATTGCTAAGATTAGGAACATGGCAAAGATAAATAGACACCATTTTGTTCGGGTAGTGTATTAGGTCATTTTTTAAGTGGGAAAAAAATGTGTCTTGCTATTTGAAGACTAAAAAAAATAAGTGCCACTAGCTCTGTGGGCTTAAAAGTAATAAAAAGCATCATGCTTTTTGAGGACTAAAATGAAAGGGGTGCCACCAGCTTGTGTGGTCTTAAAAGAAAAAGAAAATGCATCTTGCTCTTTAAGGACTAAAATGAAAAGGGTGCCACCAGCTTGTGTAGGCTTAACAAAAAGAAAATGTGTCATGCTCTTTAAAGACTAAAATGAAAAGGGTGCCACCAGCTTCTGTGGGCTTAAAAGAAAAGGTGTCTTGCTCTTTAAGGACTAGAATAGAAGGGATGCCACCAGCTTGTGTGGGCTTAAAAGAAAGGCATCCTACTCTTTGAGGACTAAAAAAGGAAACATCCTGCTTTTTGAGGCTAAGAAAAGAAAAGACCATGCTCTTTGAGGATAAGAAAAGAAAACCTCCTGCTCTTTGAGGATAAGAAAAGAAAAGATCCTGTTCTTTGAGGACAAGAAGAGAAAACATCATGCTCTTTAAGGATGAAGAAAGAAAACATCCCGCTCTTTAAGGACTAGGAAAAAAAATGTCCTGCTCTTTGAGGACACAGAAAAGAAAGCATCCTGCTCTTTAAGGACAAGAAAGAAAATCTTTTGCTCTTTAAGGACAAAGAAAAAAAAGTGTCCTACTCTTTAAGGACAAGAAAGAAAAGGTCCTGCTCTTTGAGGACAAGAAAGAAAAGGTCCTGCTCTTTAAGGATAAGAAAAGAAAATGTCCTGGCTTTTGAGGATAAGAAAGAAAATGTCTTGCCCTTTAAGGATAAGAAAGAAAAGGTGCTGCTTTTTGAGGACAAGAAAAAAAATATCCTACTCTTTAAGGATAAGAAATAAAAGGTCTTGCTCTTTAAGGACAAGAAAAGAAAACATCTTGCTCTTTAGGATAAGAAAAGAAAATGTTCTACTCCTTGAGGATAAAGAAAAAAATATCCTGCTCTTTGAGGACAAGAAAGAAAAGGTATTAGGATTAAATATCTTTCTTGGAAGATTTTCAATAAGCTTGTTATGTCGAAGGTACTTACATAAGATTTTTTGAGGTTTTTGGAAACAGAAAGTTGCACATTGTGCTCTTTATTGATTTATCATTTGTGCAGGGATTGGTACCTAAAAGATGTTAAATCTTGTAGAATGTATGAGAATGCATATATATGTTGAAAAGATACAAAAGTGGTGTTTCCAAAAGCATAATTTGTCAATTTTGGATCCTTCTCAAATCTGATAAGGTGGCTTTTTGTCCCGATGATTAATGATAATGATAAGAGGATTGTGAAATTGAATGATTCATGTTGAAAAGCTCTAGCTGTAAAAAGTTCATTAGCAAGCATGAGTAGTGCTTCTTTGCCAATTATAACTCTAAAAAGCCTCTTTGATTGTTCAAATGTGTTGAACCCTAGTTGTTTGGGTACCAATTGAAGCAGGATTTTAGCCTTTCTTCTTCATGATAGGCTTTTCTAGGGGTATAGTTTGAGCACTTCTCAGGATACAAGATCAAAGCAGGTGGGACCAACCATGGCCCTAAAGTTCATTTTTGATCTTTAGACCTAATAAAAATTCTCGTAATGTTCAATCCTTCCAAGCAATGCTATGAAATCCTGTTATCAATTTTGTTTATTTATCAAGCATTATCAATTAAATGATAAACATGATGCAACATTGAATGCAGGGTTAAGAAATTAAGTAATTGTATTCTCATTTGATTGAAAAATTTTGAAATACAAAAGAGTTAAAAGAAGTCTTCCTGAATGATTAGTTCGATGCTGATGACATGAATTTTCCATTGAATGCTTTTGGAGACTTTCTCTCGAGCAAATGATCCTTGTGGTGTTGGCCAAATTATAGGAAGATTCCTCAGATTGCCCCATGGTGAGATTAAGGCCTCAAAGTTGGTTAGTTTTCATTTTCCAAGTGCAACTGCAGATGAGGTTTGGTCAGCATAGAATGGATGGATAAGTTATGATTTGGTGTCTCAGTCAGAGTTATGAATATTGGTTTTAGGCTGATGATGGTTTGGGCTTGACTTGGTTTGAATGGGCTTCGTTACTTAAGCCGCCCTCTCAGGTTTTTGACTTAAGTTGGTTTTTTCTTTTTTTGTTTTTTTTGTTGTTTTTTTGTTATTTTTTTTGTGTTGTTTTTTTAGAATTATGGGTGAAGGGCTAACAGAATGTCCTTTTGAGTTTTCATCCTAAAGTCTTTTTAGGCATAGTATTTTTTTATGAAATCAAAATTCACAGGATTGGGCAGGTCGTTGCCATCCATTTCGATTTAGACTAAAGCTCCTCCAGAGAATACATGCATCATGATGTATGGTCCTTTCCAATTTAGGGTCCATTTTTTACGAACATCTTTATGGATTGGGAGAATTTACTTAAGCACCAAGTCACCTTTTTGGAACTGACGAGGATGGACCTTTTTATCATAAGCTCTTATCATCACTTTTGATACATCTGCCAATGACAGATGGCTTTGATTCTCTTCTTTTCTTTAAGATTAAGTTGCTCAAATCGATCTTTAACCCATTTAGCCTTTTCAAGTTGTGATTGCATTAAAACTTTGAGGGAAAGGATTTCAACCTTGATTGGTAGAACAATTTCCATGCCATAGACTAAGGAAAATGGTGTAGAACCCGTAGAAGTTCATACGGTTGTGCTGTAAGCATGTAAAGTGAAAGGTAACGTTTCATGCCAATCCTTGTATGTCTCGCCATCTTTTTGATTATCTTCTCGATATTCTTGGTGGCTGTTTCCACAGCACTGTTCATCTTTGGACGGTATAGGATAGAGTTTTGATGCTAAATCTTAAACTATGAATAGACTGCTTGCATATCTTATTTTCCAGGTTACGTGCATTATCAATAATGATTTGTTTGAGAAGAACATATCTACATATGATGTCTAGTTTTCACAAATTTACACATAATGGACCTGGTGACATTGGCATAAGAAGTTGCCTCTACCCATTTAGTGAAGTAGTCAATAGCAACTTGGATGAAACGATGTCCATTGGAGGCCTTAGAGGTGATTGGTCCAATCATGTCCATGTCCTATATAGAAAATGGCTATGGGGCTGTCATAATGTGTAATGGTATCGGAGGAACATGAATCTTGTCTACATAGATTTGGCATTTATGGCATTTATGGGCATAGTTGATGTAATCCCTTTCTAGAGTCAACCAATAGGAGCCCAATCACCTGACTTGTTTTGCCATTTGGTGACCATTAGCATGCATACCACAGATCCTCTCATGGACCTCCTTAAGGATTTTTTTGGCTTTTGAGGCATCCATGCACCGAAGTAATATTTGGTCCCAACTCTTTTTGTAAAGTGCTTTACCATCCAAAATGAAGTTTGCAGCCATTCTTCTTATGGTTCTTTAATCATTTTCGGTGGCATGACTAGGGTATTATTGATTTTTGATATACTGAAGGATGTCATGCAAACCATCTTTTTCTTCCTTGATATTCTGGCAATATGCTAGTGTTGAATGAAAGCTCATCTGAATAAGGGCAACGTCCAACTCCCGATTGACCTTAAACATGGATTATAAAGTGACTAAGGCATCGGCAATTTGATTTTCTTCCTGAGGTAAATATCAGAAGCTAACATCATTAAATTCTTTTCTCAGTTTTGCGATTAAACTTTTATAATGAGTTAGTTTGGCATCACATGTTTACCATTCGTCTTTCAATTGGTAAATGATAAGGGCTGAGTCCTTAATCACTCGTAAGGTTTGGATGCCCCTTTCGATGGCAGCTTGGAGTCCTATGATGCAAGCCTCATATTCAACTATATTGTTAGTGCAGTTAAAGCTTAACCTTATAGTGAAAGGATAATGGCTTCCCTCAGGTGAGATTAAAATTGCCCTAATGCATTTGAAGCACCATCAAAAAACATTTTCCAAGGTGAATCACTATTGGTTGCCTCTTCCACTTTGGATATGCACATTAGGTCTTCATCAGGGAATTGGAAGTCCAAATGTTGATAATCATCCATTGCTTGACTAGCCAAGAAATCTGCGATTGTGCTACCCTTGTTGGCCTTTTGGTTCCATATACAATATCATATTTATAAAGTAGAACTTGCCACCTAGCCAATCCCCCTGACAATGCAGGGGCTTCACATAAGTATTTGACGGGACCCAGTTTGGTGATTAACCATATGGGGTGGTATAACATATATTACCTTAACCTCCTAGCTATCCAGACTAGAGTGCAATATAGCTTTTCTACTATCGAGTAGTTATTTTCACATTCTATGACCTTTTTGCTTAAATAGTAGATAGCATGTTCTTTCTTTCTTAAATCATCATGCTTTTCTAATACACATCCCATCAAACTATAAAAAACTAATAGATATAAAATTAGAGGTCTACCTGGGATTGGGGGCACAAGCACTGGAGGGCTTAAAAGGTATTGCTTTACTTTATTGAAGGCTTCTTGACATTTTTCGTTCCATTCTCCAAGATTTGATTTATGAAATAGTTAAAAGATCAAGTCATATTTGTTGGTCAATTGAGATATAAATTGGGCTATATAGTTCAATCTTTTCAAAAAATTTCTCACCTTTTTTAAGGTTTGAGGTGGTAAAAGGCTTTGAATGGCCTTAACCTTGTTGAGGTCCACTTTTATTCCTTTTTCACTCATAATGAAGCCTAATAACTTACCAGATGTGACACCAAATGTGCATTTAGTAGGGTTTAACTTGAGCTGATATTTGCGAAGGCATTTGAAGAGATTTCGCAAGTCAGCTACATGTTTATTCGCTCTAAGTGACTTAGTGATCATGTCATCCACATAAACTTTAAGCTCTTTATGCATAAGGTCATGAAACAATGTCATCATTGCCCTTTGATAACTTACCTCAACGTTTTTGAGCCCGAAAGTCATCATTTTGTAGCAAAAAGTTTCCCACATGGTTATGAAGGTGGTCTTTTCCATGTCTTCAATCGCCATTTTGATTTGGTTGTATCTCAAAAATCCATCCATGAAAGAAAAAAGAGCATTTTTGGCGATGTTGTCCACTTGGGTATCTATATAGGGCAAAGAAAAGCTATTTTTTAGACTAGCTCGGTTTAAGTCTTTGTAATCTACACATATTTGCAGCTTACCATTTTCTTAAGGACTGAGACTATATTAGCCACCCACTTAAAGTATTTGGCAACTTCAAGAAATCCTACATCAAATTGTTTCTTGACTTTTTCTTTGATTTTTAGTAGTATCTCGGGTTTTATCCTCCTAAGCTTTTGCTATACAGGTTTATACTTGGGTTTGAGAGGAAGTTTATGAACTACGATGTTGGTATTCAACCCAGGCATATCCTGGTAAGACTTGGCAAATGCTTCTCAAAACTCTTAGAGAAGGCTTATCAAATGGTTTCGGGTTGATGGTTTTATAAGGGTTTAATTTTGACTTCCTTTTGGTCTTCTTCTATCTTATGGTTTATGATTTTTGTAGGTTCTTTATGAGGTAAAATCTATTTTTCTTCTTGTTCAATTAGTCTGAGCAGATTTAAGGGTATAGGGTCCTCCTCAGAATCTTTTTCATACTCAACCTCACTAGCATAAATTGCTTGCTCAAAGTCGATTTCCTAAGTCTCAATACGGGCATTCATGTCATCTTTATCTGAATACCTGAAAATATGAAAAAGAACAATATAGGCAAAAAGATATGTGGAGAGAGGTGAAAATGGATGCAATGAATGAAAATCATAATGCTCCATCATTTTCATTGATAATACTTAACAAAAGGTGCCCATACAAAGGATCCCACACTGCTCTTGGGTGAATGCATGTGAGTTTGGTTTGTGGCATTACTTTGAAAGAGTTTTGAATAATACAGGGATTTCTGTCTCAGTCCAAACACTTGGAATAAACTCTGGAAGGCATAATTCAGTCTCTTCACCAATTGCTGATGGCTTTTCAATTACATTGATAGAGAAATCCCTAAAAGTTTCCTTAACACAAGCACGACATTTGTCAAGCTAGTGTTAACATGTTCGCTTGAGTGAAAATTCTTATGCAATGGTGAAAATGCCATAGGTTCACATCTTATGTCTTATCCCAATAGACGTGCTATTCTTTTATCTCGATTCTTCTGGGCTTGCTTTTTTTTTCTATTGTGCATTTAGTTTGAACCCTACTTTTTTCTTATTAGTCTGATGGGTCACTTTTAGAGCTTTAGCAACTCTTTGGAGGCATCTTTCAAGCCCTTTTTTGGCTCGAGCACCTTTACCGACTATTAATTTTAAGCCCATTTACATGTTTCCTGACATATGATGCTTAATCATAGGCAATCCTTCCTTAACATCGATGGCATTGATGAACTCAAATGATTGAAAAAAAGGTTCTGGAATGCCCTCATAAGGTTTAACATATGGTTATTAGTCGAGGTAGTAGCAATTATATCTTCTTCTCCACCAATACTAACAACTTTGTTTCCAATTACAAACTTCAATTTTTGGTGCAAGGACGATGGAACTACTCCCGCAAAATGGATCCATGGCCTCCCCAAAAGGTAATTATGTGATGGAGCAATGTCCATCACATAAAAGTCAACCTTATAAGTACATGGGCCTACTTGGAGTGGATAGTGATGTTCCCTAGAATGTTTTTATAGGTTCTGTCAAATGCTCGCATGACTGTGTGACTATTTTTAATGTGAGACGCATCAACAGAAAGCTTATTCAGGCATGACATAGACATTACATTTAAAGTTGACACATTATTAATGAGCACCTTGGGCAAAAAGCTTCTTTTGTAGTATGTGGTGATGTAAAGGGCTTTATGATTCCCTCTTCTTTCTTGTGGAATCTCGTCATTGTTCATCGATGATCTAGCTGGCATATAGAAGTATCAGGAGAAACATAGGCCTCGTTCAAGACTTTCAGGAGTGCATTTCTATAAGCTTCAGAGTTCAACAAAAGTGACAATATGGATATTTTAGCGGGTTGCTTATTCAGCTGATCATGATACTGTATTCACTGTGTTTGATGAACTTAAGAAACTCCATTGCTTCTTTTTCACTGATCAGTTTCTTGGTGACTTATGAATCTGACCTTTTAGTTACAAACTTAAAGGTTTGAAGATTCTGGCTAGTATCTTCTTGCTGAGCTTCATCTCTTAAAGTTGGTGGTGCATAACACCTACCACTTTGAGTTAAGTGACTTACCCCTGAAAGATCAATATTTAAGGCTAGTTAACTAGATTCCTCGATAATTAAGGTTTTATTCTTATAATTCTAGGGAACTACCTTGTTATCTTTGTAGAGGAATAGAGATGACAATTGAATGACCATTGTTGGTGCAAATGAGGCAGGAGTGTCCTAAGGATACAGTCGATTATCATACAAGATCAGTGGTCCTTTGATGCCATAGGAGGGATTGTACCCATCCCCTTCATGGCATTGATAGATGAAAGTGCCTCTATGGTTTGAATAGTCAAAGTCTGCTTCTCATCATAAAATTTGATGGTGCCTTCCTTCATCATTCTTTGGACCATGGCATGAAATGTTTTAAACATCTGAAGGTATAACCATGTACTATATGGAAATCGTAAAAGTTGTTTACTTTTTCCTCTTTTTTCTCAACCCTATTAACTAATTTGGCCTTTACCAGACTCTGCCAAACTGTGCTCATTGGCATTCTCAACTCTTCCACATTTTTAATGATCTTATAATTTTGCTCAACAATGAACCTTTCTAGGTTTGTGTCTACACAGGTTTAAGATAAACTAGCTCTTTCGTCGAACCTCGACTGTCTTGTTTGTTTTAACTTTTCCTTTTCTCTTGCCCTTGAATGATTTTTTTTGAAAGCCTCATCCATCATCCCATAAAGTATGACTACATCCACAAAGCTTTTAGGGGTTTTTTTACCACTTTATCATAGCACGATGACTATAGTGTGCCAACGAACCTAACAATCATTTCCTTCTCCATCAATAGTGGTTGAATTTGGGTAGCCTTTTCCATCCACCTAGAGGTGTTATGCCTAAAGCTTTCATTTGGCCGCCTTTCCATACTCGTAAGAGAAAAGCAAATCAGGACACCATCGTCATTCGGTTCCTCCTCTTTGAAGATGTTAACAAATGGATAAGTCAGTTCATGACATTCCTCATAAAATTCTATCTTGGATCGGTCTATCATTCCTTGGACTATTTTTAGGAATGATGAACATTTTTGTAAATTATGCTCTCGAGCATAGTAATATCAAGAGGACTCTGTGAATTCCTCTCTTGGGCTCACTATTTTAACCTCCCTACATGCTTGCCACACTCTAATCATTGGCGTCTTGACCTCTTTGGCATATTTTTGACCTAACAGCCTTTCCCATCAATCATGACATTTATCCTTCATTTAGCATGATTAAGGAGCAGGTTAGCCCTAACATTTGGTCTAGGCCTTTATTCTATTTTATTACGCCTCTTTTCAGTAGGCCCTGCATCTTTCTCTTGAATAAGAGGTAGTTCTCAATTGAGTGTCCTTGTGGTCCAGGATGGTATTCATAGTAAGCATTCTCATCATATCAGCTGGGGTATGGTGGAGATTTCAGGTCTAAAAATACCGAGGTGACCAGTCCATCGGTTAATAGGTGATTGTAGATCTCTTTATATGAGTATGGTAAAGGATCAAAATGTTCCCTTTCTCGAAGTGCTTGATGATTACTTGGGGCTTTGGCATTGTTTGTACTGCAAGGTTGCATGCTTGGAGTAGTGTTTTGAACAGGATTTGGTTTGAGAGTGACTGTTGGAGCAATCCTAGTAGAATAAACTATTGGTGTCATTTGGTAGGGGCTAAAACCCGAATACAACATATTTAGGGTACATATCCCATGAGTTAAGCTTGGATTTTGAAAGAACTTTGCGATGCTGCGACTAACAATGTTTATTTCTTTTTCCTTTACTTGTTGGTTTCTTAATTAACTCGGATGATTCTCCCATAGATATTTTCCCACTTTTGATGGCATTATGAATCATCTCCCTTGACATGACCATATCAGCAAAATTCTTCGTGGCATTTCCCACCAACTTCTCATAGTAAAGAGCTTTCAAAGTGCCAATGAACATAGCTGTCATTTCTTTTTCAGTTAATAAAGGTTGAACTTGAGTTGTTTCTTCCCTCTATCTTTGGGCATATTGCCTAAAACTCTTAGAGGCTTTCTTCTCCATGTTCATGAGAGAGAAGCGATCTAGGGCCCAGTCAGATACGTGCTTATATTGGTCGAGGAATACACAAGCCAGATCTATCCATGTTTGAATTCTTATAGGGTCTAACCTTATGTACCATCGAAAAGCTGCCCCAGCTAAACTATCCTGGAAGCAGTGGATTAGCAATTTTTCATTTTCCTCATACCTAGTCATCGTGCGACAATACATCCGACGGTGGGCAGTGGGATCTATGGTCTCATTATATTTTTTAAACTTTGGCATCTTAAATTTATGCAAAATTATAAGACTAGAGACCAGTCCTAGAGCCTTCGCATTTACAATTCCAAATTTATCACTTCCTTCGATAGCTCAAAGATGTTTCTTTAGAGATTGGTATTTGTTTAAGTCTTCATCATTTTTGAAGACCTTTCTACCCTTTCTTGTTCTGCTTATTCATCAAGATCTGGTACTGTAGGTATAGCAGGCAAAGAGCCTTGAACTAAATGTGGTGCTTTTGTAGGGTTAAGATAAATGAATGGTTGAGTTGATGGAATTCTTGCTGCTAGGGGATGCTATTCATGCAAAGCTGCTTCACGTATATTAGTAGCCTCAGTACCACTATTCAAGTTACTTTTGGGGTTAGCCGGTCCTTTGCCAGCATCGATGGTGCTTGTTTGTCCCTTATCCTTTAAAGCTTCAGACAATAGTTTTGTCAATTCTGCCATTTGAGATTGAAGTTCTTCATTCCTATGGGCTGATTGTTATTGAGATTCTCTGTACATGAGTTCTAGTCACTCAATGTAGGATTGATGATCATTCTCCATGGCTTTACGATGGGTACGAGTGTTGTAGCGATGGCGAGTTGAAGTTTTTATGTTTCAGGACACCTTCACTTTAGATTATTGACGGATTAGACCTTTAGAATGTGTCATGACATGATATGAAAATAGATATGAAGCAGAAAAAGAATTATGTTACTGATGCAAAGTAAAAAAAGAATAGATGTTATTGATGGAAATACAAGAGGGACAATTAGATTAGGAAACAACTCCACCAATAGCATCTTTTATTGAAGCAATCAATGTCTTAAATACATATGATTACATTTAGAAATGTCTAGCATGATTACATTGTCTAATCACATGTTCTAAGAAATACAACAGTTCTTATTTACAAGCTCCAGTGGGTGAGATGCTATATGCTAGAGATCAAGCCACATCCATCATATATTCGACCTCCAACTGAGTTGCTTGAATTTGTTCAGTGAGATGGCAATAATGAGTCTGATAATTTTTGAGTGCCTGATCAACGATTTGTTGCCATTCTTGCTCCTGCTGTTCTGAGGCCCATACTAATTCATCCACCTGGTTTTAGCGATCTTGTAAGGATTTCTTTGAGCCTTGAACCCTGAGTGTTAATGTCTCATTCTCAACCTTATTTGCTCTTAAATCTCAAACTTGAGCTTCTAGCCGTACATTTCTCCTTTGATAATTTGATGCAAGGGTTCGAGCTCTTATAAGCTTCTCTTTACTGTCTTTAGCTGCTTTTGTCCATTGATGTAGTTTTTTTTTAGGGTGGTAATTTATGTTCTCTACTCGATGAAAGACTTGCCTTGGTGTTATGATTTGTTTGCTAGACTCTCAAGATCTTCTTTGAGATAATTCTTTTCTTTATCGGCTCGTTTTACCTCACCTTCATGTAGATAAAGGTCCATCTCAAATTGACTCTTTTCCTCTTTTAGGCGGGCAATTTCCTTGGTAAGAGTGTCTTTTCTTGTTCAAATTCCCATCTAAGCAATTCAATTTCAAAAGGGAATTCTTCATCTACAAATACAATAGCGGACGGAGGCAAGGCATCATTGATGCGATGTATCTTCCATTCATTATGCCCTATGGTCATACTGCTTCTTATCCAGTATCTTTCCATGCAATGAGTTTATTTCCAAGCACGGAAGGCTAACTGAATTTTTGACTTATAATCCAGCTTGCCATATTCAAGGTTGCATGCCTCTAGGTCTTAGACAAAAGGGATAAATTACTGACACAAAAATTGTTGAAGCACAAAACTAGGTGCGTAGCTGGTACTTCCCCATAACCCAATGAGTGGCACACAATTGTAATCCCCACATCTGTACATGATGGTCTGTGGCGAGAACCAAGCAACCTTCCATGCCACTTCATCCCCATTAAGATTTCAAAGTTTTTGGATCCATTATTCCTCTTCTTTCCCGAGGACTTTAGAGATAGGACTGAAGTCAAGGAAGAAATTATACGACCTCTTCTTTTCTTCTAGGCAAAGGTGGCTAACAAGCCACAAGTGAAGCATAGGTGCATACCAATGAAATGTCTTGTCCCAGTTTTCTCGCAAAAATTAAGGGCTTGAATGGTTTCAACAATGATAGTAAGTGCCGAGTTAATGTTGCAACATAGTCAAGAAATGAGATCTGCCACCACTACTTCGACATAACCTAGCCTTTTTGGGAAAAATGACTAGGCCATATACCACCGAAGCAAATATATCTTGCATTTTTTGAACTTTGACGGTATCTACCATTGCCTTATTCAAACTAGCCCATGAAATGCACTCGCTATTTCCCTTCTTCTTAATGTGACCCTCAATCCATGCCTCAGGTGCACTGAGAATCTGGGCCAATCTTTTCTTAAAAGTTAGAGGTTTCAATGCCTTGTAATATCTTCTATCGGTCTTGGCCCTCTCGATGTTAAGCAGCGAGGTATATTCTTCTACTGTGGGGGTTAGATCCTTATGGTTTAAGGTAATACATTGATATGCGGGGTTCCAAAATTGGGAGGCAGCTTGTAGCAAACTAACATCCAAATGGACCTAGAGTAAAAGGGTAATGTCCCCGTATCTCTTCGTGAGTGATTCCTTTTTGGTACTATCCCAAATATTCCAAATATATTTTAGATCTTGCTAGTCATTTGATGATACCCTATTTTGATCTTCTCGTGCGTTGTTGAGATATACTCGGGTTTTAGGACATCTCCATCTTCATGCTATCATTGCTCAGACCAAGCTTGAACTTCCTCGAAAGGTTTCAACTCTGAGGTAGACTATTGCTCTATGATAAACAACCCTTGGTAGACACTGACCATTGGCCAATTGTACCATGGCAATGATAATAATGAAATAATGCATGCATCCAAAAAGAGAACAAAAAGAGATGATAAGTTAGAAACTGTACAAAGAAATAAGCACACAAAGAAATGAAAATGACAAAATAAAAATGCCATATAGAAGTTTGGCCCAAGAATAGATAGTATGACGCACAAGGGTAAGCATAATAGTTGGACAACATTACAACATATCTGTGCTAAGATTACCTTTACACGTAGTGATACAATACTACATAAAGACAGGCTTGACCAAACAAGCAATGACATTCATTCATCAATATCTTTGTTAAGTCATTAGCATGGTGACTTATTTTGGTTAGATTATGAACTTTTGGCATCGTAGGTGTGAACATTCACTTGTTATCACCCACTTGCTAAGGAAGGGTAGGCCATAAAACATTATAGCATACCCTAAAGAAGTGATCATAAAAATAACATGGCAAATGTTAGGGATGCTCACCTATCATTGCTTATACAATATGGTATATAGGAGTAAAGGTAAGAAGTGTTTTCCTAAGTGACCTTATTCTCTGAGTTATTCTATCAACATTCCAGTATGGTTTGACATCATTTGGCTCGTAGGGCTCACTATATGAGTTTAAGTAGATGCCTAAATAGGTATCCAAATTGCTTCTCCATCCAGTAAGGATAGTCGAGCCAGCCTGATCTTGGGCCCATCGCGGGTTTGGCAGAACGGGTTCGACCTAGTGGATGTATTTCCCTATGCAAATATGGAGGGTTACTCATGAGAGACATAGGTAATTTACATCTCGGAAGGATCTTGCCATGCCTATGTGGAGGGTTACTCATGAAGGCGAATGGCTTATTTCCTCCTAATAATTAGAATCCTAGCCTCACCATGGTGTTTAGTAGGAATCTAGTGCAAAATGAAAGTGCACAGTGTGTCTCAGGAAAACTATTAAACCTTGTTTTTATTTTGCCCCATATCACTATACTTATTCAAATCAACATTTATTTAAAAAGAAGGTTAAAAAGAAAGAATCACAAAATAAAGGCATAAAAAGTAAAAGATTAGAAGGCAAAAATGAGAAGAAATTATATCTAAATAATTATAGAAACCAAAGAATCAAGGACCAAGCAACACATAGCTAGTCATAGGCCTAGCTCCCTAAGTTTGCACCCAGCAAAGTCGCCAAGCTGTCGACGTTCCACGTGCCCAGCCTTTACAAACTTTGGACGATCCAAAAGGCCAAAGCATGCTCGACTTAAAAATATTTTGATGTTTGATATAAAGGAGTGAAAGACCGTCAGATGAATCATTCATCCGACTAGTCTTGATGGCCACCACAAAGTGGCCATAAACTTAGGGTCACCACCGATCATTTTAAGTTAGGCATGACTAGATGCCTATTGAAAATAATACCAGAGATTCGTTGTTTTGGGTTCGGGAGTTGGTTATGTGTGGGGAAGGATTAGCACCCCTACAATGCCCAAAAATTGATACCATCTAACTATATCTTATTTGAATCTTGATTTCCTCAATTCCATTTTTATCATTATTTAAATATAATTCCTTCTAATGCATGAAATTTTGTAAAGTTACGAGTCCAGGTTTTAATGAAAATTTTATCACCTATACGCCTAGGGAGGTGAGAAACATAGAGATTTTTGATGAAAATGATCTTTGGATAGGTTTTTTTAAGAAGAAATCAAATATTTCATGTTCAGCACTGGAGAGATATCGACACGAGATATCATTTTGTGATTTTGAAAATGATTTTTTTAAAGCATGAATACTCGAGGTCCCTACAAGAGGAAATGTATTAGTAAGATAGGAGAGAAAATAATATATATAAAAAAAAAAGATGATCAAAATGTATCTCATAGTTGTCTTCGATTATTGATGAATAACCAAGACGACAACTTTGAGACTTAGTTAGATTTAATGAAGTTTGAGGATAAAAAGGTTTCGATGATTCGAGAAAGATAAAAGCTTGTATTTTAGTAGGAATACGAAAAACGGGGTTGGAGTATCCCTTTAGAAGAGTGGGGCTAAAATATCCCCAAAAGGTGAAAATTTGATGTTATTTTGAGGTAAAAGCAGGGTTGGAGTATCCCCTCAGAGAAGTGGGGTTAAAGTATCCCAAAAAATGGAAGTTTGATATTGGATTTGACATAAAAGCAGGGTTAGAGTATCCCTTCAAAATAGTGGGATTAGAGTATCCCCAAAAATGAAAATCTTCGATGTTAAAAAGAATGGGTCATATTTTGAAAAAAGAGAATCTTTAAAAATTGAGAGCTGAAGTTTTGGCTAAAATATTCCTCTTTTGTTTAGCCTTGGTTCGAGTCTAAGGGCTTAGGCCATGGGAATGAGTTGAGTAGATCTTGAGGCGTTCAAATGCCTTAATAAGAGCATTTTGGAAATTGGGCTAGAAACAAAGGACAATGTTGCATCATTTCTTTTTTTGAATTTATTTTGAGCTCACTCGGAGGTCCTAAAGGGTAAACAAGGTACCGTTGGAAAGGTAACTCAGTGAGGATTAATGTAAAAATGTTCCAAAAATCCTAGAAAATCATTTTCTAGGTGGAATTAATTTTTGAACTTTAGCTTGTCTTAACAATAGTAGCATGTACAGGGTAAAGGTATGATGGACTTTGAAAATCATTTCGAATTCATCTAGAATCATAAAAATGTAAATAATACCTTTTTGAAAAGGGAATTTCATGAAATTTATGGGAAAAATATTCAGGGGATTAAAAAATGTTGTTTGTCTGGCTGAAACAGCTGAATAGTGAACTGCTCGCTGGATCTAGGGGTTCCAGATGGTGAAGATTTGAAAAATCTATTTCATTCGAGATGATCTAAAGGTAAATGAGATATCATTTTAAAGTTAATTCAAAATCCTTCAAGGGAAAAATACTAATACATTCTAGATAAATCATTTTTTATTTTTAAATAATTATTCGAAACTAGACCACTAGGCTACCAAAACAAAACATGAGAGGTGTTTGGTATTTTTGGTTTTTCATTAGGTTGAGCCTGGGCCATGGATGTTTGAACATCCGTAACCAAGATGAGAGGTTGTCATGGGCATCACGCGTTCATTCCACAGTCCCAAGAGTAATTTGGGATGATGGAACAACCCGTTGACCATGCCATCATAAGGGTGTTTGGCTAAGGACCAAGGATTTACATTTTTCAACTAAAAAACCTCATTTCATTTTTTTGAAAACCAACATTCTTATACTCAGTCTCCTATGAATCCAGAATTGAATTCTTGCTTTACCCTTAAGGTTAGAAAACCAACTTCATAGAAGTCTTAAGCCTATGTTATTCTCCATGTAAGGGAGATAGCATGTGCCTAACTTAGGGTTATTTTTTGAAACTGGGTTTTCTAACATTCAAACAAGCATCTCAAAACAAGCAAAGTCCCATAAACATAATATAGAACATGGAGAACATATATACACAAGCAAAGATGACATTTTTCATAGAAAAAAATGCATGGAGATGATAGATGGATGCATGAACATACTCAAGATGAACATGCTAAAAAAGGCATTTTTATTTCATGGAACCTATTGAGCTGCTAGGAAATGTATGGGCATTCCTATGACATGTTAAGAGGCATGCTTTAAACATGAGATGCGGATCTGAATGTGAAAGGAACAAGGCAAGTTCACCTAGACAGAGAGGCTGTTATGGTAATGAAAATGCAAAGGAACATACTTTGTTAACTAAATAGCATGTAGGCACCAAGGAAAACATCAAGATCCTAAACTACCACTACCAAAGCCACAAAAATGCATGGGAGTCCTAGGGTGGCCATAAAAGCATAAAAAGGGTTTACCAAGATGATGCTAATGACAAAACAGAAAATATAAAGATCAAGGTAGAAGGGATATACTAAAAACTTAAACTTCCTTTTTTTCCAAAGCAGTGGCTGTAGGTTCAATTTTTTGTTTCTCCATGCTATTATTTACCAAGAAAAGGATGAAAAGAAGTAGCTTTTTAGTCATATTGTTGATGGTGAGGCTTTTTAAGGATCAAAATGTGTGGAAAGTTGGGCTCTTGAAGGTTTTCCAATGGTATTTTGGGGTAGCTATGGGAATGGAGTATGGGAGTCAATGAAATAATGTTTTTGGAAATGTTTTTAGGGCTGAGAATGGCTGGAGGATTTGTGGGGATGGGTGAAGAGTTTTCTAGGATTGCTAGAGAGTTTTTTTTTTATAGCTAGGAGCTTTTTTTTCTGAGGTAGCTAGTTCTGAGATCTCCCCTTTTTTCTCTTGGTTTAGCCCTCCTTTTTAGAAGACAATGCAAAGGGCATCATTAATTTTCTTGGTAGTAGGGCATATCTTTAGCTACCATGTTTAGTTGACTTTTTTCTTATTAGTTTTGCCATGCCGATCAAGGGGTCAGAAAAGCTGTGAAAGCCTGCAAGCTGGAGATATGCCTGCCACCCTCTTACACCCATATATTTTATAAAAGTAACCTTTTTCATTAATTGTTTGAACTCCAAAAATTTGTTAGAATCCATTAATGAACCTATAGTTAAGGTTTGCAATGTTATATGATATTTCTTTGGTGCAAAAACATGTTTAAATCGGGTTTTCAGAGGCTGAAAAATGGCTTGAACTAGGCAAAAATGTCTTGGTGTATCGATACAGAACATGTTGTATCGATACACAACTGATACAATGAGTTGTGTATCGATACTAAGCGTAAAAAAATGTTTCCAGTCTTGAGACTTAGAGGCCAGTATCGATACTCCATGGATTTGTATCAATACTCATGCTTGTGTATCGATACATTTTGCCAAAAATCATAACTTTAGCTACTGCCAAGACTTGTATTGATACAATCATGCTAGGTATCGATACCACACCTTAGGTATAGATACCAAATCCTCATGTGTTGATACTACACATTGAAATTCAAAATTTTGGTAACGTGAAAGCCTCGTGTCAGTGTTTAAGCACCCATATGACCCGTACATACCTTAAGTTCCTTGAGTTGTCTTATCTTGAACACAAAAAGAGGAAAATTGCCCCATTTTTTAATTTTTCTTTAAAGGGGTCCATAGACATTTTAGGCCTTCCAAAAAAACTTTGTTGTCGGGTGACAAGTCACTCGATGATCGTTCCTCAGCTTTATTTCTATTTTTTTTATTTTGTCACCTTTTACCTAGAACCCTAAGATGCCAAAAACTAGTCCAGACAAAATAAGGTGTCTACAGTTGCCACTCTTTAATCGTTGCTAAGTATTCGGAATAGGTCAAAGATAAATAGACACCTTTTTGTTCGGGTAGTGTATTAGGTCATTTTTTAAGGTGGAAAGAAAAGGTGTCCTGCTATTTGAGGACTAAAAGAAAATAAGTGCCACTAGCTGGTGTGGGCTTAAAAGTGATAAAAGGCATCCTGCTCTTTGAGAACTAAAATGAAAGGGGTGCCACCAGCTTACATAGGCTTAAAAGAAAAGGCATCCTACTCTTTGAGGACTAGAATAAAAGGGATGCCACCAGCTTGCATGGGCTTAAAAGAAAAAGAAAATGTGTCCTGCTCTTTAATGACTAAAATGAAAGGGGTGCCACTAACTTGTGTGGGCTTAAAAGAAAAGATTTCTTGCTCTTTGAGGACTAGAATAAAAGGGATGCCACCAGCTTGTGTGGGTTTAAAAGAAAAGGTGTACTGCTATATAAGGACTAGAATAAAAGGGATGCCACCAGCTTGTGTGGGCTTAAAAGAAAAGGCATCCTGCTCTTTGAGGACTAAAAAAGGAAACGTCCTATTCCTTGAGGACAAAGAAAGAGAAGGTCCTGTACTTTGAGGGCAAGAAAGGAAAAGGTCATACTCTTTGAGGACTAAAAAAGAAAATGTCCTGCTCTTTGAGGACAAGAAAAGAAAACGTCCTGCTCTTTGAGGACAAAAAAAGAAAACATCCTACTCTTTGAGGACGGAGAAAGAAAACATCCTGCTCTTTAATGACAAGAAAAAAAAATGTCTTGCTCTTTGAGGACGGAGAAAGAAAACGTCCTGCTCTTTAATGACAAGAAAAGAAAATGTCTTGCTCTTTGAGGACACAGAAAAGAAAGCATGCTGCTTTTTGAGGACAAGAAAGAGAATGTCCTACTCTTTAAGGACACAGAAAAGAAAGCATCCTACTCTTTGAGGATAAGAAAGAAAAGGTCCTGCTCTTTGAGGACAATAAAGAAAACATCCTGCTCTTTAAGGACAAAAAAAATGTCCTGTTCTTTGAGGACAAGAAAGAAAATGTCTTGCTTTTTAAGGATAAGAAAGAAAAGGTCCTGCTATTTGAGGAAAAGAAAAGAAAACATTATGCTCTTTGAGGACAAGAAAGAAAAGGTCCTACTCTTTGAAGACAAGAAAAAAAAAAGTCCTTCTCTTTGAGGACAAGGAAAAAATGTCTTGCTCTTTAAGGACAAAGAAAAAAAATGTCCTACTCTTTGAGTACAAGAAAGGAAAGGTATTGAGATTAGATACTTTTCTTGGATGATTTTCAATAAGCTTGTGATGTCAAAGGTACTTATCAAGATTTTTCAAGGCTTTTGGAAATAGAAAGTCGCACATTGTGCTCTTTACTGATTTGCTTTTGTATGAGGATTGGTACCTAAAAGATGTTAAATCTTGTGGAATGCATAAGAATGCATATGCATGTTGAAATGATGCAAAAGTGGTGTTTCCAAAGGCATAATCTATCAATTTTGGATCCTTTTCACATCTAATAAGGTGGCTTCTTGTCCTGATGACTAATGATAGTGATAAGAGGTTTGTGAAATTGGATGATTCATGTTTGAAGGCTCTAGCTGTAAAGAGTTTGTTAGCAAGCATGAGTGGTGCTTCTTTGCCAATTCTAACTCTAAAGAGCCTCTTTGACTGTTTAAATATGTTGAACCCTGGTTGTTTTGGTACCAATTGAAGCAGGATTTTAGCCTTTCTTCTTCATGATAGGCTTTTTCTAGGGGTACAGTTTGAACACTTCTTAGGATACAAAATCAAAGATGGTGGGACCAACCATGGCCATAAAGTTTATTTTTGGTTTTTAGACCTAATAAAAATTCTCGTAAAGTTTAATCTTTCCAAGTAATGTTATGAAATCCTGTTATCAATTTTGTTCATTTATAAAGCATTATCAATTAAATGATAAACATGATGCAACATGGAATGCAGGGTTAAGAAATTAAGCAATTGTATACTCATTTGATTGAAAAATTTTGAAATGCAAATGAGTCAAAAGAAGTCTTCCCGAATGATTGGCTTTGATGCTGATGACATGAATTTTCCACTGAATGCTTTCGAAGACTTTCTTTCAAGCAAATGATCCTTGTAGTGTTGGCCAAATCATAAGAAGATTCCTCAGATTACCCCAGCTTTATTTTTTATTTTTTATTTTGTCACATTTTGCCTAAACCCCTAGGATACCAAAAACTACTTCAAACAAAATAAGGTGTTTACAATATGGGTTTTGATCTTTTTTGATGCAAAGAAACAAGTTAAAATCAAGTTTTTGATCAATGGTGGATGAGTCAAAAATTCTCGGACTGTGGAAAATGGCCTGCATGTATCAATACATTGTACATGTATTGATACATTTAGTCCAAAAACCTTGAATGTATTAATACAATGAACATTGTATCGATACTATGAACCATTGTATCGATTCAATGCTTCATTGTATCGATACATGTTGCTATGTATCGATACATTTCTTTACAGAATGCACGCTTTGGTCTTGGCATGGCCTAGTATAGATACATAAGCTCTTGTATCGATACACAAGCTTATGTATCGAACACTTACATGTTATATCGATACAAATGGGGACATTTCAAAATTTTGGATCGTTGGAGAATTGTATCGATATATGAGAACCATGTATCGATACATTCAAGCAAAATTATGAATTTTCTCAGATCTTTTGTCCCTGAACACCTTGAACTACATCCTTTGATGCCATATCTTTGCATTTATCTTTGGTAAGATCCATAGGCCTTCTTGACCTTCTAAAAAATACTTTTTCATCGGGTGATGTCATCACCCCTCTCACATCTATGCCCCAGGTTGCTAAAAAAATTAGCTCAGACAAAATAAGGTTTCTACAATATTAGCAAGAAAATTTGGCTAGGAATGAGATTAATGGTTATACTATCAATAGTGGGGGTTTTTGAGAGGAAATGTGAGTGAAATGGATGGTTTTTTAGGGGTTTTTGGTGGAGGCTTAAGAGCTACAAGAATGGGATTTTTCTTAAGGTAAAGAGGGAATATGTAAGGTATCAAGAACAAAAAAAATTGTCCCTTGGCCAATCATATGATGTAACTTATATAGCATTTGATTTCAACCATAAAAACTAGTAAGAATTTGGTATTTAAGGCATTTGCCATTTACAATTTGATGAGTCATTCTACCATAGGTTATGCTTTCAAAATTAATTGGCCATAGTGCTATACTTGAGTACTAATTGGTCTTGGTTTGCTGAGAATATCCTTTTAAAAATCCAATTTTGCCTTAACATATCCCACCATCACGCTAATTAGGCTTTTTTTAAAAAAACCATTAACCCAACCCAAGCCTAAAATTAATTGAAGTAATAGACATATTGGATCAAAATAATTTGAGTAAGGCATGTGAAAATTTTAAAATATTTGAAAAATTGGCCCAAAACAATGAAATAATTTATGACCTTATCTTAGCTAAGAATTATAGGGATTGGATCTGAGCTTGTACATTTAGCTTTGATGATGCCTCGAAATGCATGCATAGAGGTCTAAATAAAATTAGGTGTCTACATTCTTATTAAAGTATCCCTTGCAGTCTTTCTCTATTAATCTAGCTATTCATAACATTGGCATCTTCCCTTATCATCTCCATTGTCATTCTTCAAAAGAAATATATGGACAATTTGTAGATCATGATCCCTAACCCATCAAATACTTAAGACTTGAAATATGCCATATCACACGAGGCCTGATTAGGCTACCTTTTAACATCTTACTTAGGAATAATTCCTTAGGGATGTTGAACCTTTCATTGTGATTATCCATATAGAACAATTCTTTAAGGTTTCAAATAATTTCATAAGCTTAAATAGCTACCTGCTCTTTTTGTAGTTTAGGTATCATACTAGTCATCATCACAAAATCACTTGATCAAGGTCATCAATATGAACTTATAGACTACCTTTGACCTAATGGCATATTCTTATATATGCCTTTCAAGTAATACTAAGACATTCTTGATAATGTGGGACTAGTCAATAAAGTTTGGCCTATTAAAACTTATTAGCATAATGTATGCTACTTGGAAATAGTTTACTAGTCATCTTGTGTTTATATCCATTGTGAACCAAAATATTTTATAGTTACTAATTTGGAATTTCAATCATTAAGTAAGATTTTACAAACTTAATAATTGTTCTTACTATTTTATTGAAATTATAGCCTTCAATAATAATCGAGAAGTTTAATGTTTAAATCTTCTTAACAAGCTAGGACCCCTTTCATCCTTACATAACCTTGAATGACTTGACAAGCCATGTAACAACTAATTCAATAGGTAACTTAGCTTAACAATTCCATCTCTATGTAACTCCTAGATCATTTAGGTGGCAACTTTTTACTTAAATGCATTGCATGCATTTCACCTAACCAACGCCTTTAACACTATGCGATCAACTTTGTAAGCATCTGGACAACATGACATTTAGTTAAGTAAGACCCATTATTCATAACTCAAGTAATTAACCTTTAGGATAGCTCTTACAGTCGAAACTCCAGTATCTTATTAACAATGGAAGGTGACTAATCACGCTTAATCATGGACTCAATATTTTATGAGGGATTTTTATCACTCAGCTTAGCTCTCATTGCTATGTTTGATTAGCATGCATAGCATTTATTTAATCATATATCACATATATAAATTCAAAAATAAATCTTACACATCAATTCTACTAGGATGGTTATGGACATTATCTATCAATTTCCTTAAGCCATTATAAAAATAGTTGGTGAAATTCTTAGGGATATCAAATAAGGTGTTTACATAGCCAATATCACTTGATGATCTTGTGTGTCATTTGCATAAATGTTTTCAAATAATTTAAGGTGATTTGTCAAATTATTTTAGTAATTTCGATCCTTTAATAAAAACATTTTTAATTAAATTCCTAACTTTTAGTAAGCTTGTCATAAATTGGACATTACCTAACTTTTACACTACTGTCTTAATTAGGGCATTATTTAACTTTTAGATAACTTTGTTCTAATTCGAATAAAGTGTCTTAATTAGGGCATTATTTAACTTTTAGATAACTTTGTTCTAATTCGAATAAACCATTTAGCATGTAATATTTCCTTAACCATTTAGACTGGTTTTCAAAGTTTTAGTAGTTGATCCATATTTAGTTTAAATAAGAAAACATTATCTTACATGACTAACATTTATTATAATCTCATTAGAAAAAAATCCTAATCGAATTAGGAATTTGATGGAACGCAAACTCTTAGAGAGATCTCCTTATTACGCCAACTTTGCTAAATTTTAACAAATCTCTCTATCTTTTTAAAATAATTTTGGATTAATTTAGTCATATCATACCTCAAATACCAAGAATCCGTATCAGATTAAACTTCCTTAATTTCTTGAATAAAGTGATGCAAAAGGAGGAATCCTACTTATATTGGGATTTAGCCCATACATGGCTTTCATAAGCCATCCAGTTCAAGTTAATTACTAGTGTTTTCCTCCCACTAAACTTTAAAATATTACTACAAATTACAACATTTTAATGCTTCCATAGATGCCATAATAAGGTCTCAAGAAGAAGTCTAAGTGTTGCATGGTACATGCACTAGATATAGCCCAAAATTGCAAAATTTTCAACCCTAATTTTAACCAAAATTTTCTAGCAAGTTTTATGAACAATTCATGACACTTCCATGGTGGAGAATCATGGGAAAAATCATAGCTATGGCTGCTGAAAAATTTTAAAATTTTCAACTCCATCAAGACATAAAAAATGCAAACAACCTAGCATCAGTCAACACTAAATTGTGGATAGATGACTACATCATTAATTTAATTAGTTAAAAAAAAAAATACTATGCTTTGACATTCTTGAATTCTGAGTAAGTAACTGACTCCATTTGTTTAAATTGTATGCTTTGACATTCAAAGGCTAAAACATCTTGAAGTAGTAGGCTACTAGATTGGCTCGCTAGGTATATGACTTATACTCAGTGAGAGCTTTACTTGTAGATATGAAATCATAGCTCCCATAAAGAGTTAAGGCTATCCTCTTAAAAGATATTTTACAAGATAGTGAAAATGGATAAGGCCTCGATCATTTGTTTATCAAATGATATAGTTATTCACATATGGTGAACAATCATTTTCACATATAGAATATAATGGAACTTTAAGAATAAGTGATCCAGTTAGTGAAATAGACTTTAACCTTAGGTTGATCACAGATATCATATGAGGGTGTTACATAAATGATAAGGTCATTCGACTAAAAGCTATTTAGAAAGCTTACGTAATACAGTACATAATTGGGAGTGCGGTCTAAAGTTTTTAGTGGTATGGCTCTTAGATTAATAATTATGTAATTAATTATTCAGAATAGAATAATTACTACATAGATTTTTGGAGCCTAATTATAGATGTCCTATTAGTCCTTTCAGTAGTTCAATTGGAAATACCCAAAGTTGAATGATTCTCAATATGTGAAGTGGTGCATCGGATTCACTCACTTTAGAAGTATGGGCATTTTCTTAAACAAATAAATTAAAATGATTTTGGTGTTATTTATTTAGAATATATATTTAATTTGATTAGATATTTATTTCGATAAGAATGAGTAATTTAAATTAATTATATTTCTCTTTTGATAAATATAGGAATTAATTTAAATTAAATAGATATGGGAATTTAGTTATTTATATAATTAATTTAATATCTATTAAGTCTTATTTAAATATTTATTTATAAATTAAATATGAATATATTCTAAATAAATTAAGGAAAATTATTTTATTTATTTATTTTAATTGGTGATTAAATTAATTACTTTACTGTACTTAATTTTATTTCAATGATTAGTATATAGTTATTCTATTCTAATAAAATTGCCATGATTTTATTTAGAATTAGAATTAGAGTTATGAAAAACTATAGGGCTAAATAAAATTAATAGTTTAATAACAATTAATTAGTATTTAGGTTAAACAAGCTAAAACACCTTAAAATAAATTGGAGTGGGCTTGGCCGAATTTAGGTTATTCCTACATTAAGGGTGGTGAAAACTAAATTTTTTTCCAAGGAGTAGGTAAAATAATTATTTTAAATAATAAAATTAAAAAATTAGGGCCACCTTATTACCTAATATAAGTAATAGGCTTATCCTTAAGACTTTTCTTTAGACTTTGGTGCCACACCTAGGGGTTTCTAATCACAACATCTCATGATTCTATACCTAGTGGCACAAGGTGGTCACAAAGACGGATCAAGCCGTACAAATCTACAGTTGATCCAAACAAAGAGTGCCCCACACATTCTACCATTTGGGAATTAAAGAAAAGAGGAGAGGGCTATTTGGTTAAAGCTTTCACATGGATTTAGGAATTTCGATAGAGACCTATAACTAAGTACTTGATTATAAAGGTTTTATCATATATAAGAACATGATTTAGAATGATCTAATTTAAAAATTTTTTAAATTCTGCTACTAAAGTATTTTGTTTTTCCAACATAAGACAACATCGACACGATGTAAAAAGCTGAAGACATCTTAAGACATCTTAATATAGGTTTCAATTAATTGAAACTATTTTAATCATGAAACTATTTTAATCAATTATTTAAACTTTTAAACATGATTAAAGCCTAAAATTACGTGCTATCCATATTTAAGAAATTAAACTAAAAACAAATTTTGAGAAATTTACCAAAACCAAAAACCACTAAATCAACATTCAAATCAAATTGATTATCACCACAAACTAGCATGTAAGACCACATGTAATCTACAAAACTTAGGCTTTGATATGACTTGAAGGAAAGTCCAAGCTCATGCTTATTAAAATAGCATAAAATACTTAATCAAATAAAACCTTAAATTTCCTTAGTATCCTAGGTTGAGATGTACATGTGGTTGATTCTGGTAGTTTAAAGCATAAATTTGATAGAGATCTTTCCTCCTTAAAAACTCGTAACTCTAATTTTGGCAATTGTTTCATAATCATTGCCATAGCATGGTTATTTGATCTTTCTTTGAAGCCATAAGTAACATAAGCATCCTACTTTTAATGGTGATTCAATCAAATGGCTATCAGAGAGAAGCCTTAACCAATAGGTAGCATACAGTTGCTTTCTCTCACACATAACCAAGAATAGTTCTAGGAAGTCATAGGTAAGTCATAGAGATGTGAGACAACATTGTAGGAAGGCTGTAAGGATGTTGCAATCATGATTTTTTGCCTCCTATTAACATCATCTACATTAGAAGTGCTAGGTACAAGTTTCCTTACTTTTCTTGGGATTAAAAATATTCTAGACCATCAAATGAGCAAACATGCACTATCGATGTAAGGAGAGTAAGATTGCACAAATCATGGCTTAAGGATTTAGGGATATGGTGCGTAGTGTTTTTCTGATAGCCAAAACTGTATTAGCCCACTAAAACTCTTATAGATATATATTTACACAGATAAAATTAGGTTAGCCTAACTAATTGGTTAACCAAGCCTAACATTACCAAACTCAATAGGTGGTGCCATAGGTAGTGCATTTATAAGGATCCTAGTGAAACTTTTTTACTTAGTCTATTTAGGATTGGGCTTAATCATTAACTATTTAATATCTTCACTTAATCCAACACCAGTGGGGCCCACTAATGTTGCGCTTAACTCATATCAAGTTCAAATAGGTTTTGTTCAAAATAAGGCCCATATGACTTAATAATTAGGGCTTTTGGGCGAACCTCTATTTACAATCGAGAACATTTAATTCTTAATTAAATTTCTCACATATGTAAAACAATTTTACTTTATGCAAGTATTATTAATCAAATAATTGTTTTAATTTGCTATCCCAAAACCTAGATATCCCTATTTACATGCCTATTATTACACACGATCTCGATAATACTTTTCATCTTTACTGCCACATTAAGACATCTCTAATTAAATTTCATAAATTTAATTTATTTCTTTAATAATACTTAATTGAACTAATTCAATTAAGTCTTCCTTATTATACCTTTTATTTGATTAAGCTATACTTCTTAAATCCTAGATTTAATCCAACTAGTCATCTTATTATGTTTGACCCACTAGGTTCCCAACATGTTAGCTATAAATATAATTAATCTCATTAATTATATTCATAGATCAAGAGTGGAATCTAGCAACCCATCATGTCTATGCAAATGTTGAAAGTCAATATGACTTCAGAGAAACTTTTCAATAACCAAATTTGTAGGGTAATTCGATCCTTTAACCAACTTTGTAGGGTAATTCGATCCTTTCATTAAATATCTTAAAAAAGCCTTAAGCATGGTGTAATGTCTACTCATTATTAATCCATTTACTTCCTGCAACATATGGCTAGCCTCATTAATTTGGAGAAACCATTTCTCTTAAATTCATTGGCCAGTGACTTTATCAAGTTAATCAAAGCCAATAACATATGAGATATGCCTTTGATGTCACCTAAAGTGATGAATCCTCTCTAGATCATTTACTATCATAATATATCAATAGACATACCTCAACATATCAAACTAGATTGTAAGGCCCTAGCTGGTAAAATAAATCACTCAACTAAATAACTCGTATTGAAATATAAGTCACTAGGTTAAAGAGTCACTATCGATCTCTTTTGAATAGATGTGATCGATCACCTATTAAAACCATTCACTAAAGAGTCACAAAACTCTAAAGGAATGACTTTATGGTCTATGTATAATGAAACTCTCCAAGTTGGGGTCAACAATCAATTATACCACAAGTAATGACTCGTTTCCTCTCATAATGCCTCATAAATTGGTACTAACTAATCACACATATCCAAATTTTTTCTTAGTTTTAATCATACTATTCAATTAGAATCCCCCTTTATATTCACTAAAAAATGTATGCCGTTGCTCTTATTGGGACCAGCTTGTATTTTTAACTTGTTCGTAGCTAAAATATTTTACAAAAGAAAAATTCCACAAAAGCATTTGACTCTAAAAATATTCACTAATTGACTCCATTTTTAAACAAAACACAAAAATAGTTTACTCGAACTAAATTGAAAAAGTGACAACTTTGACAACAAAACTAAAACTCAACTTTGTTTAATTCAACTTAGAAGCTTTAATGTAAGCCTAAGAACCATCGATTGGACACTCTTAGACCTATTGACACTTTGAACATGACTTCTAAAATCACTTTCTGAGGCATTCGAATGCCCCAGAATAAGGAACATCAAACTCAGAGAGAATAAAAACAAAGGATAGATTTGACCTTTCAAGCTCTTGGAATTTATTTTGGATTATTCCTATCACATAAAATCATCAAATCAAATTATATGGATGCTAATTGACTATACCTTAATTTGAAAATATTTAAAAAATACTAGAAAATCATTTTGGTTGTTAAGTGAATTTTTTTAATTGGACACTACTATATCGCACAACACATCCAACTAATCTGCATTTCGTATTTTTCTTCCCAATTCATCCAGAATACCCATTAGATGAGCCATATGTGCTTGGAAAGGTTCTTCATTCTATTTTAATCTAAAAATAAGATAAAGATACACAAAAATGATAATCCTCAAACAACTTACTTCACTAATCAGGCATAGAAATAAAGCTATGCAACCAACTCATGTTTTGAGATTTTTCTATACTTTTCCAATCATGAAATCAAATGTTTCAAAAGTCTATCATGTAGCTCAATCAATGAAAATTGCAAGAAAAATACTAACAAAAATTCTTAAGGTATATAGCCTATTTGAAAATATTTCTTTTTGTGAGACTACCATGTTGGACTACAACAATAGCTCTGACACAACTTGTGATCACGAAGGATGTTCAAACCTCTAGAAATGGGACCAAATAGACTATATGAATATCCTACATGAGGAAACAACAAAGACCTCTAAGCGACTTAACCTAAAACTATGTCTTCTAACATTGGCAACATGCTTCAGAGTCATAGGAATGTTTCCATTTTTATTGCTTTTATTCATTATTATTTTTTCTTAACAAGTGAAAGGCATACCGATACCATTCACTTGTGAGCTATAACCAATTAAATGACAGTAAACAACATATTTTGACTCACTTAAACATCACTTAATAACCCACATTAAGGTTTGCCAAGTTTAGGCTCAACAAAACATGTTTTAACACTTAAGAAAAACATTTTCATTTGCTCCCAAATTAGCTCTAAGCCAATCTATTTTATTAAATGTCCCTAAGTTGTTTATATAAGAACGTATTAAACACAATTATACCTTCACTCCCCTATTGATTAAGTGAACCAAGCTTTGCCCTTACTTTTAGGAAATAAGGTTTTTACACATCGTAAATACTTTAACATGAACTTTATCAAAGATGTAATCTACTAATCTATAGTTCTAGCAACTAGTCATCCATAAAACTTATTCTAAACAAAAATTTGCCATAGCTAAACCTAAATAAAGCAAATCATGCTCATCAAGTCATTCATTTTTATCAATTTATCATCAATTAACAATCAAGCACAAAAAAACATGCTTGGATTCAATTTAACCAACATGATTAACAACCAAAACAAGCTTTCAACCAATTGAGCTCAACAATCAAACATGTAAGCTTCTAGTTTCATCCAATTAAAATCCAAGTTCCATTCAGCTTAATTCATTAAGATTTCATAAGATCATCATCACTTAAGCTAAACCAAACCTAGATCAAATGAACTTAAGTTAACCGAATGCTTTATGATTTTTTCTTTATTATTCAAATTCTTCTCATGGATTTCATATCTAAACACAGTATTCAAGCTTTAATCACCTAACTCTTAGCATATTTTGGCTCTAAATAGCTCAGAATCTGAAGATGAGTCAAGATTTCTTCATTCAAAAGCAAGGTCCATTAAACCTAGGTTGATCAAACTTAAGATCTTATTCCTAAGCATGTTTGTACACTTCCTAAGCTAAGGAACTCAAAATTTTATCATCTAAACCTGATAATTTCAGCTCCATATCATTAGAGTCTAGCTTTAGTAAGTTCAAACCATCAAAATCCTATGGAAACAAGTTAGTCGAATCTTAGATCTAGAGTTCCATCTTGTTTGAACCTAGCTTTTGATCTTTGAGATAATTTTCAAGTTGGATTTCATCAATTAATCATTCAATTAAGCTTAAAGCAATATGAAATCAAGTAAATCATAGCAAAATCAAATTAAATTAAATCAAAGCATGATAAAATCATGACTCAAGATGGTCGAACTCAAGATATCACCAAATGCATCATAGTTGAATATCATTCAAGCATGGAAAGCATGAATCAATCATAAAAATAATGACATTGAGTTGCATTAAAAGGAGAATTTAGAAATTATACCTATTTCAAGGTTGATCTTCTCCTAGAAATGATGAGAGAACATGAATATACTAGAATTTCAAAAATTTTGTAAGTGTTTAAAGTTATTAAAAATATGGATATTCAACCCTATTTATAAGCCTTAAGGTTGGTGATTTAAGCTTAAATCACCCTTAGATAATATTAGCTTAATCACTAACTTCTTAACAATATTTTAGAGAAATGACAATGCCCTTAATGAATAGATGAGCATTTTGCACATTAATCACTTGTTGAATTGCACTAAGGCTTAATTTTTACACTAGTTTATGTACAAATTTTTATAACACTCAATCAATCATGATATGTTTGTGTAAAAACACAATTGAATGTTCTATTTTGTAGTAAAAATCTGTCTTAATGACTTCCTTCAAAAAATTTTGAAATTTTCTGTCTCAGACCTCTTAGATTAAGCCTTCAAGAGCTCCTAGCATTGTAAATTCCTAAGGTTACACTTCCTTGACCTAGAGTCCATATTTAATTTCTCTTCGATGTAATTAATTTCGAAATCTGAGTTGTAGAACCCTTCCACTTTCAAAATCTAACTCTAGGCTAAAATGTTAACTTTGCCTATAGTTGACTTTTTCCACTTTATTGACTTTTGATTTCACCTCGTAAAACAAGTCTATTTTTTATCCAAATGTCATCAATAAATACTTTTATCACCTTAAAAGACATAGATTAGTCAATTTTTGACTTTTTTGAATTTTTAGGGCTTGTGTTTTGATTTTTCAAATCTAACATTTATCTTTAAATCGAACAAATAAACCTAGATGCCTTATTATATTAAACTAAGCTTATGGAAAGTAATTGGAACTTCAATTTGACCTTTCTATCATCTATAACTAATCCGAGAGGATCTAAACCTAGAAAATTCCATCTAACCCCTAAAAGTGAGAGAAAATCAATTAGGGGCTAAGATGAAATAGGTTGTCTACAGCTGACCCTTTTTATTTGTTGCTAAGAACTTAACTAAGTAAAGAATAAATAGACATGATTTTGTCTGGGACCTAATAAGCTTTTTACATGAAGGCTTTTTTTTTTTTTGCATGCAATATTCTAATTAACTATGCTTAAATGCTAAAAATGTTTATTCTCACCAATCTTCCACTTAATTAGTAACTATATCGGTCTTCCAGTTAATTAAACAGATTGGACTGAACTAGAAATCTAGAAGTGTCCACTTTATTGTTCTTCTACATAACCAAATAAAGCAGACTGACACACTCACTTAATTAGTCTTTCATAACCATAAGAAAATTACCCAATTTCAAACTCCATTAGTCTTCCACATAACCAAATAGAGTGGATTTAACATAGGATGCCTATTTCAAGGGTCTTACACATTATCAAATGAAGAAGACTTGACTTAAAACCTACTTCAACAATTTTCCTTATAATCGAATAAAAAGGACAAAAGAACATTAACTTCATTGACCTTCTACCTAATCTAATGAAGTGTATGAAAGGACCACAAACTTCACTAGTCTTTCATATAACTAAATAAAGTTGACAAAAAAAATCTCTATTCTATCTTCCACATAATCGAATGAAACTGACTTAAAATTCACTAACTTTCCACATAATTGAATGAAACAAGCAACTGACTCCACCAATCTTTCACATAACCAAGTGAAATTCATAAAGAAAAACTCCACTGACCTTCCACATAATCAGATAAAGCAAACTCAAACTGACTCCATCAGTCTTCTGCATAAACAATTAAAGTAAACTTAATATCCTTTCTGTAAGGCATCGCCTTCCATAAGGTGCCAATTTTGCTGGTTTGCTACCTGAGCAACTAGACTAGGCTTTTCTTCTTGTTTCCTTTCTCTATGTATAATTATATTGGATTTAACTCATTAAGGAATGAATGATATTACTTGGGTTATCATCCACTGCGGTATAATTCTTGTTTCCATGGACGTCATTAGGGATATTTTCCTTTTGAATAATTCTTGTAATGCAATATAAATTCATATGCATGATTCCTAGTTTCATGTTAATATGCAATCATAACACAGGATTCATCTTGATGTCATTCTTGATTCACTGTCTTTTAAAGAAATACTTGTCATGATAATTTTGCTTTCATGCATCTCTTTTACATTTATCATGGTTTCCATTACCATTTTTTCTTCCATTCTTATCTTTTTCTCTAAAAGCATTTGATGGCTATCCCTTTTAGCTAGGCAACATCCTCTATGTTTCATCATCATTCATAAATCTCATGAATTTCACCAGATTTTCTTTTTTCATACTTCCTTTTTTTTAAAGTATTAATCATAGAATTTTTCACGTAGATATTCTCTAACCTTAAATCATCAGAATTTGAAATAGATACCAATTTCCTGATATAATATTAGTTTTTCTTGTCAAAGTATCAAGGCATCTTATGTTCAATCCTTATCAATTTATTAATCATTATTAAGCAAATTAACAAACAATGACAAAACAAAAGGATAGGTCAAGAAGAAAAGTTCATTTAGAATTTATTTCAATAATTGAAAATACTTGACAATCAACAATTGAAAGTATTCCATAATTCACAAAGAGAAATCAAAAATACTTTAACAAACAAAAAAGAAAAATTTAATAGGTAGGCTTTTAGTCAATAGGATCCCACATTTTTAAAGAATGAATCTATTTTAATCTTGGAGATACAATCGATAAATCATTTCATTTAGACATAGCATATTTTTTTTGACAACTATTTCAGACTATGCCATGTCTGTCTATTGGCTGTAGATATAATCCTAAACAAGAGTGAAAAATTCCTCCTAGCTGTATAAGCCCAATAGTTTGGCATTTGACCTAGAATCGTGTAAACCTAATAACCTTTGGCATTTTCACTTTGCACAAATCCAACAATATTTAGCATTTGTCTCTATGCCATCCTTTCAAACATAATACTTTTTCACCCTATCAAAATTTATCAGACTAAGCAACTCATTCCTATCAATCTCAGTTAATATCAGTGAACTTCCAAAGAAAGCTCTTTTCACCATATATCCCAATTTAAAGTCCACTTGCTCGTGGCATCTATCATAACGTGTCAAGCATGAATCCAACATGACCTACATAAAGAAAAAAAAATTATTCTTATTAGGATGGGACTTAATTGTCAAACAAATTGCATATCCAACTTAGCCCTAAATGGTCATTATGAAACGACCAAAAGAGTTAAAGTTTCCATAAATCTATTTTGGCTAGGTGAGATTGGTAACCTCTCAAAGTTTATCCTTTAAGGGTTACGAAACCCTTGTAAACAAACTTCGAAGTCTATGTTTATACTAGAGTTTGCTTGAAAGCATTCAGAAGTCAGTTATAATAAAAGTGAAGATCGATCCCTCTCATGATGCATGAAAATTGGTACATCTTAATTACATGTTAATTAAAATCTTCATTATGATTGGTCTTTTTTTTATATTTAATAACAATTCCCAATTTTTAAAATTATTTATAATTAATTTTATTTATCTCATTTTAAGTAAATATGATTTTTATAATTTTGAAAATTAAAATAGTTTTCGCACCTCTTCAAAAAAGCCTGGAGGTTACGATAGTTTTATTTTTGGGAAAATTGAAAATTCTAATTTACTTGTTTAAAAAGGTTATTCTTTTGTATAAAAAAATTGATGATGTGACTTTCATATATTGGGAGCACACCTATGGTCTATTTTAACTCGAGATATTACCTCAAAATTTTGAAAAATATTATATTATAACTAACATATGAACATGTTTAACTTAAAGCATAACATCATGAAAATGACCCCAAAGTATAGACATGAAATTGCTAAATGACCCTTTGGTTATGGAAAATAATCTAAATGGACCTAGCATGCATGAATATTATGGGATGGTCCCTAAATCATAGAAAATTATTTAAATGCATTAAATTTTGCATAATAATTCCTAAGTCATAGAAAATGACTTAAGGATTTCTAAAATTCATGAAATTTTACCGAAGTCCCTAGATCATTGAAAATGACCTAAATGACATCAAATTTCAAAATAGCACTAAAGTCCTAGTTCATGGAAAATGACCTAAATGACTTCAAATGAAATTGCATTAAAGTTCCTAAGTCATGGAAAATAACCTAAATGGCATCAAAATTCATGAAATTACATAAAAGTCCCTAGATCATGGAAAATGATTTAAATGACATAAAATGCAGGAAATGACATAAAGGTTCCTAAGTCATATAAAATGACTAAGGAAAATGACCTAAATGAAATCAAAATACATGAAATTACATTAAAGTTCCTAAGTCATTGGAAAGTGACCTAAATGGCATCAAAATTCATGAAATTACATAAAAATCCTTAGATCATGGAAAATGACTTAAATGACATAAAATGCGTGAAATGACATCGAACTCCCTAAGTCATAACAAATGACTAAATGACTTCAAAAATCATAAATTTGCATAAAAATCCCCAAATCATGGAAAAGGATCTAAATGAAATAAATTGTATGAAATGACATAAAAATACCTAAGTCATAGAAAATGACTAAATAACATTAAAAATCGTAAAATTGCATACAAGCCCCTTGATCATGGAAAAATGACCTAAATGACATAAATGCATGAAAGTTACAAAATAAAACATCCTGGGGAAACTGCTAAATGGTCTCTAAAAATTTCTAACACTCTTAAGTGCACCAATAACATTTTATTTCACCATAAAAATAAAAGCATGATATTATACATGACATTTACTCACAAAATACTTCATCAATATGAACATACATGGATTTCTTATTATGCATGGTAATGTGTTCATAATCATAATATTCTCATGAAAGATGCATGGATATGTTAATTATTATCTTAATGCATGGAAATGTCATGAAATACATGTTATTTATGATTTTAAACATAAAATAGCTTATGAACGTGAACATACATAAGTATACTAACATGCATGGTGTTGTTGCCATAGTTATAGTATTTTATGAAAAATCATGAGCATATAAAACATGACAATAATACATGAAGAGAACTTAAATGCATGTATCATACATGGAGTAACATATGAGTAGAATAAAGAGTCAAAATGAAGTTACATCATGAAGAAAACTTAATGAAAATCACATAAAACTAGAAAACTTGGCACAAAACACTTAGAAAACAAATTTTCTTGATGGAAACTTCATTTTTACAGAACCTTTAATAGAAAACACTGAAGAACAACAAAATATAGTAATTTGAGGTCTAGCATAAGATTTGGCCATAACTTGGTTCTTACACATTGGCACAAATCATCCCCTATGCATAGCTAATGATCATCAAGCTCTCAAACTAGAGAAAAAAAGATGCAAAAATGAAGAAAAATGTTGAAAGAAACTATCTTTATATAAAAACTTAAAGTTATCGCTATTCTTTTTTTCTCTCTTTTTTTTTTTCTGCTTTTTGTTTTTTTTAACTTAAAAATCGATTTCTTTTCCTCTATTGAATGTCCCCAAGGCATTTTTAAGCTCTCTTTGGCTGATCATCTATCCCCATACAAGTTCATCCACATCATGACAACTCACCCATGCTTACTTATAAATAATCTCTCGACATGGCTAGGTGATCTGATCAGTGGTTGACAACCTTTTAAATAGGGAATGATTTCAGCTGATTTTAGTGGACAATCTGAGTTGCATGCCCTTAAAGAGAAACCTATTGAAATGGCAATATCTTGGTTTTATGCAAGAAAAAGCTTTTAATTTTAACTCAAAATAAAACCCCTTTGAATCTCAGCTAAACTAGACTCAAAATGGTCAAGACACAACCAAAGTAAATTCCATTTAGTTTTTAAACATAATTAGAACATTACACCCATATATTCTAAGCTTATTCAAATTTTAATGGCTTAATTCATGTGGGTGGTTCTTCTGCCTATGTTTCAATGCAAAAATGTTTGCGAAGGATTTTTTATATGGTTATCAAGTGATCCAAGGCCATTAGAATGGTGAAATGTGAGAAAACTTGGGAAACAAGATTTTTATGGTGAAAAATTTCATGTAATATCAAAACATAGGTGTTTATATCGATATAGGTGCTTCTTAAAACCAAACAGACCTAGAAAACTCGACATTGTATTGATACAAAACACATTGTATTGATATAATGTGCATTATATCAATACAACATGGCATGTATCGATACACATGCACGTTCCAAGTTTAGAGCAATCAAAACCCAATGATGTATTGATACATTAATGAACTGTATCAATACATCTTTTATAAAATTCATGAAAATGACATTTTTTTTTTACATTTTTTCAATATGGTTCTTAGGCATTTTAAACCTTTCTAAAAAATATTTTTCACATGACAACATTGCACCAAAAAGTTATCCTTATTTTTTATTTTTATTATTTTATTTTATTACCTTTTAATTAAGTCCTTGGATGTTAGACATTGGTCAGGGAAGAGAGATAGGTGTATAATCATTTAATATCTTAGATAATGCTCTTTTTGCTTGGAAGGGGCCCAAATAGTAGGTATTTACAATATCCTTTTGAACTGAAAAGGTCTTTCAAAATACAAGTTCACCCTTATGAAATTGTTGAGGATGAATTTTCTTATCATATGCTCTCATCATTCTCTTTTGATACATCTACCTATGACAAATACCTCTTAATCTTTTTGCTTAATGAAGTTAAGTTGTTCATACCATGATCTAACCCATTCAGCCTCTTTCGACTCAGCTTCCATAAAAAAAACTCATAATGAAGGAATCTTTACCTCTATCGCTAGCACCACTTTCATTTTATAAAATAAAGAAAACAAGGTAGCATCATAGAGGTATAAACTAAAGTTTGATAGGCATGTAAAGTAAGTGACAACTTCTTATGCCAATCTTTGTACATCTTAGTCATTTTGATATAATCTAGTTTATGTCCTTGTTGGCTATTTCTACTGATCTATTAATTACCAAATTATAATGCTTGATTTTGCATTGCACATATAATCCGCGCATCATTTTGTTTTTCAAATTTGAAACATTATCAGTTATGATTGTTTTTTGTATTCCATATCATCATATAATCTTTTTTTATGAATTTACATACCATTGCCTTTGTTACATTTGCATAAGAAGTAGCTTCCACCCATTTGGTGAAGAATTTATTGCCACTAGGATGAAATAGTGCCAATTTAAAGCTTTAGGCATAATTAGGCCTGTCAAATCCACACTTCACATTGATAATGGCCATGGAATTGTCATCATGTGCAACTTCGATGGAGGCATATTAATCTTATATGTATATATTTGACACTTTTTTACATTTATGCACATACTTTATGTAGTCAACTTTCATGGTTAACCAATAATATCCCAATCTCATGATTTGTGTGGCCATCATGTGCCTATTAGGGTTTGTTCCATATATCCCTTCATGGATTTCCTCATTATCATTTTAGCTTTAATGGCATCTATGCATCTTAGAAGCACTTTATCTAGACTTCTTTTGTACAAGACTTCACCATTAAGGATAAAATTCATGGCCATTCTCCTAATAGTTATCTGGTCATTTTTAGTTGCATGATCCGGATACTATCAATCATTGAATTACTATATAATATCATAATACCATGATTGACCATTTTTTTCTACCTCCATATTATGTAATGAGGAGGGATCTCATGAATACTCTTTTTAATTGGCATTACCTCAACCTAATCAGTCACTTTTATCATGGCAGACAAAGTAGCTAAGGCATCAGCAATTTGATTCTTTTCTTTGGGTAAATGCTGAAAACCTATCTTCTTAAACTCTTTCATCAACTTAAGAATCAACTTCTTAAACTATATTAGTTTCCTAGCATAAGTTTCCTATTCACCTTGAAGCTGGTATATCACTAAAATAGAGTCTTTATATACCTCTAAAAATTTCACTTTTCACTCAATGGTAGCTTACAACGCCGTAAGACATTCTTACTCAGCTATGTTGTTGGTGCAATCAAATTTTAGTATAGCAGTGAGTGGATAATGATTTTCACCTACGAAAATCAATGTCGCTCTTATTTTGTACCCTATGGCATTAACAGCGCCATCAAAATACATCTTCCAAATTTCATCCTTTGGTGACACCTAATCCTCTTGAGATATTTATATGGTGACACCTAATCCTTTTGAGATATGCATATTGAATCTTCATTGGAAAAATCAAAATCTAACGGCTTATAATCCTCTAGGCCTGATTTGCTAAGAATTCAGCTGTGGCACTACCTTTTATGGCCTTTTTCACATACATTATATCAAACTTCAAAAGCAACACTTGCCATCTTATAATTTTTTTTTGAGAGAACTGAAGCTTCACATAGGTACTTAATTGGATCTAAATTTGCAATCAACATAGTCATAGACAAAGCATACACTACTTAAGCCTTTGTGCAACCTAATCCAATGCATAACATATTTTGTCCATCAATAAGTAATTAACCTTATAATTTGTAAATATTTTGCTGAGGTAATAAATCGCCTACTTTTCTTTCCCTTTTCATCATGTTGCCTGAAATAAAGCCTATAAACCTCTCAAATATCAATAAGTACAAGATCAATAGTCATCCCAGCATAGGTGATACCAATATAGGTAGATTAGAGAAATATTGCCAATTTCTACTGTGCCAAAGCCATCTGGGCTTTCCATTTATATGAACATTTCGAATGCATAGAGCATCGTTTAATCTAAGGCTTTTATTTTGGTGCCAATTTCGAAAGGATCAAGTTGTCATATATTTTTAGGCTCTCCAATTTTATGCTAATGTTGCAGGGACATAGCCATAACCTACTCTTAGGTTTTTCAATTTTTTATGGTAATTTAATAGGGACATAATCCAAACTACTTTTTAGCTTGGTGCCAATTTTGATTAGTCTAAAACCATCATCTACTTTTAGGTTTAGTGCTAATTTCATAGGGATAGAGCCATCGGTTACTCTTAGGCTTAGTGCTAATTTCAATTAAGCTAAAACTGTTATCTATTTTTGGGCTTAGTGCTAATTTTGATAAGGACAAAGCTGTTAGCTACTCTTAGGCTTGGTGCCAATATTAATTAGGTTGAAGCCTTCATCTACTTTTAGGCTTGGTGCCAATTTTGATAGGGACAAAGCCACTAGCTACTCTTGGGCTTGGTGCCAATTTTGATTAGGCTGAAGCAGTCATCTACTTTTAGGCTTAGCGCTAATTTTGACAAGGATAAAGCTATTACCTACTCTTAGGCTTTTAAAAGCCTTATTCACTTATCTTACATAGGATCATGTAAAGAGGCTAGCCTTTTTTAACTACCTTATATGGGATTGCATGAAAAGCCATTTTTCTTAAAACTCCACTACCCTACAAAAGCTAGAATAAAGAGGCCAACTTCTTAAAACCCTTCTTCATTTTTCTTTCATGGAATTGGATGAAAAGGTAATTTTTTAAAATCCTTCTTCACTTATCCTTCACAAAATTGAATAAAGAGGTAATATCCTAAAATCTTGCATCACCTATCCTTCTCAAAATTGAATGAAAAGGTAACTTTCTAAAGTCCTCTTTCACTTAACCTTTACAGAATTGAATAAAATGGTAACTTTCTAAAATTCTCTTTTACCAATCCTTTATGGAATCAGAAGAATAGGAATTTCCTAAAATCTTTTTTCACCTATCCTTTGTGGTATTAGATGAAGGCAACTTTCTAAAATTCTATTTCACCTATCCTTCATGGAATCAAAATGAAGAGGCAACTTTCTAAAATCCTTCACCTATCCTTCACAAAATTGAATGAAGAGGTAACTTTCTAAAATCTTCTTTCACCTATCCTTCACAAAATCGGATAAAAAGACAATCGATTCAAATGTCATGTTGGCTAGGCTTTATCAATTTGAGCCTTATTGTTACCATTTTTCCTTTCTGATTTATGATATTGGTGATGTCTCATCAATCTTAGTCTTGTTTTTTGCCAATTTTTTCTGATGGTTTGATGAAAATTTCAATCATTGAAGGGTAATTTCATGTAGCACTAAAAAATTTTTCTTCTATCTTATCTTCATGAATCTTCACACTGTTTAATTTCTTCTAAGAAGTCACCAAATATCGAATTAGTATTTATCAACTGAATGATACAATTTATGCAATTGAATAAGAATTAATATTTCATTGCTCAAAGTACATTTATATACTTCACTGAAAAATCATGAAAGTATCAAAATTTATCTAAATTTCAAGATTTATAAGATGAGATCACCTTATCATTCCAATTTGGAAAATAATCTACTTGGTCAAAGGCCATGAATTTTTCAATATGAAGGATAATGGACAAGCCATTTTCATCCTTTTGGTATTAAGACTTTCTTGTAATGGATGAACACCATTTAGGACATTATTGAATGGGTTGAAGAAATGAATTTAGAAACACAAATGTGCTAGTACTGCTAGAATTTGATTTTAAAAGAATGATACAATAAGGTTAAAGTTCATCAAAATCAATTCTAGGTGAATGTTCTTCTTATGGGAGTTCCTTAAAAGATAAATAATCAAGTTATAATATCCTTTTAATTTTTAAAAATAATAGCTCAATAGTTTTTAAACTAATGCTAGTAAACGGGTTGATTTAGAAGGCCTTTGGTATGCATCGATTTTTAAGGTAGGTCATGTAAGTTCTAAAAAAACTATCTTGAAAGGAATGTTTAAGCATTTAAACCAACTTTTTGTTGATGTTGATAATCTAAAGCCATTAAAAATGAAATTCAAAAGGGCTAAAAGAAAATCATGGCTCTGCGTAAAAGTTTATTCAAAAAGTCAAACTGGGTACATTAGTACCATTTGAGGCTAAAGAAAAAAAGATGGTAAGGAATATGTAATTTTTAAAATTTCCTGTCAACAATTGAAACAAACTGATAAGAACAATGATCACCCAATGATTGAAAAACCAGATCACTTAATGATCAGTACTAGTTTTAGGACCTCTATAACAATTGATTTTAATCCACTTTTATCAATTAGAAGCATTTTTGAAGCCTTTAAGGTTTATTCTAGACTACCATTTTTGGGTTTTCACCTTAGAACTTTATTTACTTTTCCTTTATCTTTTCTTTTTTTGATCAATTGCCCTATCATATTTTTGAGGACTCAAACATCATTTAAAAAAATGAATTTTAAAGAGTTTTCTAAGAATAGCTTGGCAGCTCAAATAACTATGTTTGATCAAAATGGACTTTTATAAGTACATAAAGTAGGCCATGGTTTAGGGTTTTGAAAGAAAAATAAATGGGCACAAATCATGTATTTGAAGGTAATTGAATCAAGAATCACTCATCTTCGAAGAACTCTATCTTACATATCTTTTTAGGCAAAACATATTTCCTTTTCTTTAACTTTTTCTGCTTCATATTTTCATTTGCGTTTCTATATTTATTTTTCTTCATTCTTCACTTTGAAGGAACTTGAAATTTAGACTTTTTTTATTTTTTTCTTAAAGAAACTTGGTTATTTGAACTTTGTTCATTCTTTTCTTCGAAGGAATTTGAAATTTGAACTTCGATTGGTCTTCAACTTTGCTTTATAACAACTTATTTGTCTTTCTTGTAACTTTAGAAGATAATTTTCCCTTTTTTATTTTTAAGCTTTGTTTAATGGCCTTCTAGTGTGAAAGATGATATTTGATTAGGGTTGAAAAAAATAAATTATTAGGCTCAATGGGGAATACAATGGGAATATTTTCTATGTTTGCGAAAGGATAGAGAAATATGGCCATTTCTTATGTTAGACAAAATCACTTATGCTAACAAGCATTTAGCTAGGAAAAATGGAATTTTTTTTAAATCATTTTGAGTACCTCAATAACATGATGTTGCAATTAATTTTTTCCCTTTTTTTTTAATATTTAGACTTAAGGAATGTCCTTTGAAATTATTAGCTTCGTAACCAGCAACGAATCTAGGTTCTAGTTGGGCTTTTTCATAAGACATCAAATTGGTATGGGAAAACTTGAATTTTAATCTTAGTTATCAGTTATTGGATTGAAAACAATTTTATCCCGATGAAAAGGTATTTTTAGCTTAAGATTGTTCTTGTTCTTCTTGAATCAAGGGATTGGAAGAGTGTCATAGAAGTTGTAGTAAAAGGTCATTCAAATATGAGAGATCTTGGAATTACTATCATTATTTTAACACGTCAAAATATAGCTTTTGAATTTTTTAAAAATGTAACTTGTTTGTTAGGCTCATAAGGAATCCAAAAAAAAAAAAAAAGAGAACATTTAGCTATCAAAGGTCTAGGATTGAATATCTAGGACAATGACATATATGGAAGTGGCGAACCTTTCTAGGATAGTTAAACCTAATGTTGATCGTCTATTAAAGAAAATGTTCCAAAAGGCTCCATTAGCCTAGATATTAGAAACAAAATTCATGGTTGATGATAACATGCATAATATTCATAAAATAAAATTTATTTCATAATTCAAAGTTTCTAAAAAATGGGTATAGAATTTTAGAATCAAAATAGAAACTACCCATTATTGGCATACTACTACCATAAGGTCAATGACCTCAAGTCAATCATTTTTAATAGCTATCCATCAACTCCTCGAATTTTATTAGGTCAGCATTCCTAAGTGCATGTATTTTGCCCTTGAATACATTGTAATTCCCCCTGGCATGACCTCTCACCCCTTGGTGATACTTGCATCTGACGCCCAGATTGTATTATTCTAGCAGGGAGGTTTCCTAGGCTTTGTTGGGACAATGGAGATCATCTGATTTTGAACAAGCAAAGGAAAAGGCTCGACATTAAAAATCGATAGGGTATGATACACCTTCATCTTTTTCCTTTTTTTGATTTTTAGAATTGCTTGAATTGTCTCTCGAGTTTTTTTGCTTTTTAGAGCTCAGTGTTAAGGAAGTTTTTGTAAAGGGCTATGAGGTATAGGGATAAACTTATTAAGATCACTAACCATTGGAAGGCTGGGGGTAAGGACACTGTCCTAATAGATTTCTTTACTTTTTGGCTCTCTATGATCCTAACTTCTATTAGCTATGACTTATTGATATTTAATGACATGATCATTCGTTCATCTCACATATGCCACCAAGCTAATGTCCATGATCTTTCCCCTTTTTGTGCCATGTTCAATTATTTCTAAAACAAATAAAATATCTACAAACTTAGAGATACATTTTCAACTAATTTGTCATAGTATGGAGGTGATAAAGTATCCATGAAGTAGGCATGCATTTCTCTATTAGTCAAAGGTGATTAGATGCACAAAGCTTCATCTTTTTATTTGTAAGTGTATTCATTTTAGCTCTCGTAAAGATTCTTTCTCATGTTTGTAGGATTCCATTTTGGAATAATTTCCAACATATGCTCATATTGTCATAAAAATGCTCAAGTCAGATCCTTCTATGTGCTCACTTAGCTTTTTTTGATTGGAAGTACCATTCCAAAGCTATTCCAATCAAGCTTTTGAAAAAAATATGGATAAGTAATTTCTTATCTCTAGCATACCTAGCCATTTTATGGCAATATGTCATCAAATGTACCTTGGGACATGTGAATCCGCCATACTTTTTGAACTTTAAAATTTTAAACTTTGGCGGGATAATCAATTTTGTCACTGGACTAAGATGATTAACATGAGCTCAAATCTTTCTATAACCTTTAACCTTATTTTGAGAAGTTGTAACTTCTTTCTTTTTTTTTTTTTTTAACTTTCCCTTCATCTAGCTTTTTGCCTTTCTGCTCATGCCTTTTTTCTTCATCCAAGTCAGGAACTACTAATTCCTCTTGTGTGGCAGCAGTCTTAACACTTGCCCTTTATGGGAGCATGTTAGGGTTCATAGAAATGGTTAGTGGTAGACTAGCTGTAGGCATGTTTTGTTGTATAGTTAGGTATTTGCCATTTGTGTATCTTGAACATTGGTCAAAGGTTGTTCAGCTTGCACCCCCTTAGATATCCTGGCAAGAATGTCAGCATTAATACCTTTTTGGCTCGCTTGTCTCAAGTAGTTCTATCAAACTTGTAGTTTGTGCTTGCATTTCTTCCTATTTTAGAGTATGTTTCATTTAACGATTTATGTTACTTCACCTTTATATGGAAAAAAAACTTAAATCAGTTTGCATGAATATGTGTGTGTCTTGTTAACATAAATCTTTGTTATCTTCCATGTATGTATGTCAAGGAATGGAAAAATTAAGGTATGAATTAATGAACAGGTAAACAATAAATGAATGAATGAATGTACAGTGCAGTAACTAATAACACAAGTTGGATATAAAATAATAGGCTAACTATCAAATGTGGAGATTATTATGGAGGCAAGAATCTAAGGAATTTAAATCATGATTCTGCACTATTGCTTTATAAACCAAAACCTCCTTTTGATTTATATATTCATGGCTGGTGTACATTTATAGGATTCAAAACAAAGAGCAAAAAAAAGACCATTCTTGTATAACTTTTCATTTTTCTAACTGTGCTAATGCTTATGGGTAATCCTTACAATCCTTAATGGTCCTTTTCTACCAAGTAATCAATGATTTTCTCCATGATCGCTTAATTGCCCCTAAGCACTTCATTGCCTTTAGCCTAAAGGTTTAATCATTGAATTCCCACATGAACTTGGCCTTTTTCCCTTTAAAAGTCAATATTCCCAATTGGATGAAAACCTTACCTTTGTCTTTCAACTAGAGGTTGTTTCTATTAGGTGATCTTGATTACCAAAGTGATAATCACACTACTCATTAGCATTGTAACCACTTGGTATGGAGGTTCCATGGGCTCTTTCTATAAAGGTACCAATAAATGGTTTCGAATAAGTTATAGTAGTAGTTCTGCATAAGGAATGGGAATTGAATCGAATTGATTTTGGTTTTGATTGTTTTCCTACCCCTTTGGTTTTGATTTGTAGGGATGGAAGATTATGCTTATTCTTTCTAGTTCTCTGAATAGGCCATGGATTAGATCTTCTGCTAGCAATATGATTGATTTAGCCTTTGAATTATCAAGTGCATAAGGTTGAGTTAAACATAACGCGGATAGTGACACTTGGGAGCAATCCATTTTATTTTGATTCAGATCCCCTATCTATAAAATTTGAAAGCTGCTCATTTATTTCTTATATATCTTGTCTGACTTCCTTGATAGTTCTTTTTAAAGTGCTAACTTGTGCTTCCAACTAAATTGTCAAGGTCACGCCTACTTGACCTACAAATAATGATGCTTCATTTGCAAATTTCCTTTTAAGAATGCCAGTAGTTATTTCAAACAATTTTGCAAGTGGTATTTTTATTCTGCAAACCATATATCCAAAATAAGATTATTATGAGAATCTTTTTTTGTCGTTATTGATGAACTAACTTTAATTCCAAGGAAAATGGTGGAAAGAAAAGCTTTTCATATGAAACCAAAGCATCAATGTCATTTATTCCAATGAAGAAAATGTGTTTATGGTGCCTAATCACGAATGGAAAGCAGATTATTATGTGTATCCATGTTTGTCCCAATTGATGAACAGATAATTCCAAGGAAAATGGTAGAAGGAAAAGCTTTTCTTATGAAACCAAAGCATCAATTTATTTATCCTAATAAGGAAAATGAGTTTATGGTTCTCAATCATGAAAAGAAATGATATTATTACGTGAATATGTGTTTTTCCTAATTGATATACAAACTTTGATTCTAAAAAATGGTGGGAAGAGAAGTTTTTCTTAGGAAACCAAAGCATCAATGTTATTTATCCCAACGAGGAGAATAAGTTTATGGCACCCAATCATGAAAAGAAAGGAGATTATTATGCGAATCCATGTTTGTTTCAATTGATAGATGAACTTTAATTCTAAAAGATAGTCAAAAGAGTAGCTTTTCTTATGAAACCAATGCATCACTGTCATTTATCCTAATGAGTAAAACAAGCTTATGCTGCCTAATCATGAAAAAAAAGATTATTATGTGAATCTGTGTTTGTCCTAATTGACAAACAAACTTTGATTCTAAAAAATGGTGGGCAAAAAGCATTTCTTATGAAACCAAAGCATCAATGTCATTTATCTCAATAAGGAGAATAAGTTTATAGTTCCCAATCATGAAAGGAAAAGAGATTATTACTTAAATCTGTGTTTGTCAAATTGAAATACGAACTTTAATTCTAAAAAATGGTGGAAAGAGAAGCTTTTCTTAAGAAGCAAAAGCATCAATATCATTTATCCCAATAAGTAGAACAAGTTTATAGTACCCAACATGAAAAGAAAGGAGATTGTTATATGAATCCTTGCTTGTCCTAATGGAAAAATGCAATTTGATTCTAAAAAAGGTGGGAAGAAATACTTTTCTTGTGAAACCAAAGTATCAATGTCATTTATCCCAATGAGGAGAATAAGGTTATAGTGCCCAATCATGAAAAGAAAGGAGATTATTATGTGAATCCATGTTTGTTTCAATTGACAGACAAACTTTAATTCTACAAAAAGGTCAAAATAGTAGCTTTCTTTATGAAACTAAGGCATCAATGTCATATATCCTAATAAGTAGAACGAGTTTATGGCACCCAATCATGAAAAGAAAGGAGATTATTATCTATATCTGTGTTTGCCCTAATTGGCAAATGAACTTTGAGTCTAAAACACGATAGGAAGAAAAGCTTTTTGTATGAAACCAATGTATCAATGTCATTTAACCCAATAAGGAGAATGAGTTTATGGTTTCCAATCTGGGAAAGAAAGGAGATTATTATAAGAATCCATGTTTGTCGCTATTAGTGGATAAACTTTAATTCTAAGGAAATTGATAGAATGAAAAGCTTTTCATATGAAACCAATGCATCAATGTCATTTATTCCAATAAAGAAAATGTGTTTATGGTACCTAATCAAGAAAAGAAAGAAGATTATTATGCGTATCCTTTTTTGTCCCAATTGGCGGATGGGCTTTAATTCCAAGGAAAATGGTGGAAGGAAAAGCTTTTCTTATGAAACCAAACCATCAATTCATTTATCCCAGAAGGAGAATGAATTTAGGTTCCCAATCATGAAAAGAAAGGAGATTATTATGTGAATTCATGTTTATCCTAATTGACAGACGAACTTTGATTCTAAAAATGGTGGGAATAGAAGTTTTCCTTATGAAACCAAAGCATCAATGTCATTTATCCCAATAAGGAAAATGAGTTTATGACGCCCAATCATGAAAGCAAAGGAGATTATTATGTGGATTCGTGCTAGTCCCAGTTGACCGACAAACTTTAATTCTAAAAAATGGTTGAGACATAAGCTTTTCTTATGAAACCAAAGCATCAATGTCATTAATCCCAATAAGTAGGATGAGCTTATGGTGCCCAACTATGAAAAGAAATAAGATTATTCTGAGAACCATTTTTGTTATCATTGACAGACTAACTTTAATTCTAAGGAAAATGGTGGAAAGAAAAGCTTTTCATATAAAACCAAACCTACAATGTCATTTATTTCAATAAAGAAAATGTGTTTATGGTGCCCAATCATTAAAGGAAAACAGATTTTTATGTGTGTACATGGCTATCGTAATTAACAGACTTTAATTCTAAGGAAAATGGTAGAAAGAAAACCTTTTCATATGAAATCAAAGCAGTAATTCATTTATCCCAACAAGGAGAGTTTATGGTTCCCAAACATGAAAAAAAGGAGATTATTACATGAATCTGTGTTTATCCTAATGGAAATATGAATTTTAATTCTAAAAAATGGTGAGAAAAGAAGTTTTTCTTATGAAACCAAAGAATTAATGTCATTATCTGAATACAGAGAATGAGTGCATGGTGCCCAATCATGAAAAGAAAAGAGATTATTATGTGAATCTATCTTTGTTTTAATTGACAGATGAACTTTAATTCTAAAAGATGGTTGAAAGAGAAGCTTTTCTTATGGAACCAACACATCAATGTCATTTATCCTAATAAGTAGAATGAGCTTATGGTGCCCAATCATAAAAAAAAAAAGAAGATCATTATATGAATTTGTGTTTGTAATAATCGATAGATGAACTTTGATTCTAAAAAATGGCAGGAAGAAAAGCATTTCTTAAGAAATGAAAGCATCAATATCATTTATCCCAATAAGGAAAATAAGTTTATAGTTCCCAATCATGAAAAGAAAATAGATTATTATGAGAATCCACATTTGTCCCATTATCGGATGAACTTTACTTCTAAGGAAAATGGTTGAAAGAAAAGCTTTTTAAATAAAATCAAAGCATCAATGTCATTTATCCCAATAAGAAAAATGAGTTTTTGGTGCCCAATCATGAAAACAAAGGGATTATTATTGAATTCGTGTTTGTCCTATTGACAAACAAATTCTAATTCTAAGGAAAATGGTGAAAGCAAAAGCTTTTGTTATCAAACCAAAGCATCAATTCATTTATCACAATGAGGAGAATGGGTTTATGGTGCCCAATCATGAAAAAAAAAGAGATTATTATGTAAATCTGTGTTTGCCCAATTGGCAAACAGACTTTAATTCTAAAAAATGGTGGAAATGAAAGCTTTTCCTAAGAAACCAAAGCATCAATGTCATTTATCCCAACGAGGAGAATGAGTTTATGGTTGGTAATCATGAAAAGAAAGGAGATTATTATCTGAGTCCATTTTTTCCTAATTGACAGATGAACTTTGATTCTAACAAATGGTGGGAAGAAAACGTTTTCTTATCAAACCAAAGCTTGAGTGTCATTTATCCTAATGAGGAGAATGAGTTTATGGTTTCCAATCATGAAATGAAAGGAGATTATTATGAGAATCCATGTTTATTGCCCTTGACGTACAACTTTAATTCTAAGGAAATTGATGGAAAAAAAAGCTTTTCACATAGAACCAATACGTCAATGTCGTTTATTTCAATGAATAATATGTGTTTATGGTGCCTAATCATGAAAGGAAATGAGATTATTATATGTATCCATGTTTGTCCCAATTGAAGGATGAACTTTAATTCTAAGGAAAATGGTGGAAGGAAAAGCTTTTCTTATGAAACCAGAGCATCAATTCATTTATTGCAATAAGGAAAATGAGTTTGTGGTTCCCAATCATGAAAATAATAGAGATTATTACATGAATCCATGTTTATCCCAGTTGATAGATGAACTTTGATTCTAAAAAATGGTGGGAAGAGAAGCTTTCTTATGAAACCAAATATCAATGCCATTTATCCCAATGAGGAGAATGAGTTTATGGTGCCCAATAATGAAAAAAAAAAGCATATTATTATGTGAATCCATGTTAGTCCTAATCGACAGACAAACTTTAAATTTAAAAAATGATCGAAAGAAAAACTTTTCTTATGAAACCATCATTGTCATTTATTAAAATAAGTAAAACGAGCTTATAGTGCCCAATCATGAAAAGAAAAGAGATTATTACGTGAATCGATGTTTGTCCTAATTGATAGATGAACTTTGATTCTAAAAAATTATAGGAAGAATAAATTTTGTTTTGAAACCAAAGCATTAATGCTATTTATCCTAATGAGGAGAATGAGTTTATGGCTCCTAATCAAGAAAAGAAATTAGATTATTATAAGAATCCATTTTTGTTGTCATAAACGGACTAACATTAATTTTAAGGAAAATGGTGGAAAGAAAAGCTTTTCATATGAAACCAAAGCATCAATATCATCTATTCCAATGAAGAAAATGCATTTATGGTGCCAAATCAGGAAAGAAGGCAAATATAATGTGTATCCATATTTGTCCCAATTAATGGATAGACTTTAATTCTAAGGAAAATAGTGGAAGAAAAGCCTTTCTTAGTAAACCAAAGCATCATTTCATTTATTGCAATGAGGAGAATGAGTTTATAGCTCCCAATCATGAAAAGAAATGAGATTATTATGAGAATCCATGCTTGTCCCATTATCAGACAAACTTTACTTCTAAGAAAAATGGTGAAACGAAAAGCTTTTTAAATAAAACCAAAGTGTTAATATCATTTATCCCAGTAAGGAGAATGAGTTTTTGGTGCCCAATCATGAAAACAAAAGGAGATTATTATATAAATTTGTGTTTGTCCTAATTGACAAACTTTAATTCTAAGAAAAATGGTGGAAGCAAAAGTTTTTGTTATAAAACCAAAGCATGAATTCATTTATCCTAATGAGGAGAATGAGTTTTTAGTGCCCAACCATGAAAAGAAAAGAGATTAGCATGTGAATTTGTGTTTGTCCTAATTGAAGAACAGACTTTACTAAAAAATGGTGGAAATAGAAGCTTTTCCTATGAAACCAAAGTATCAATGTCATTTATCCTAATGAGAAGAAAGAGTTTATGGTGCCAATCATGAAAAGAAAGGAGATTATTTCTTGAATCCATGTTTGTCCAAATTGATAAACAAAATTTGATTCTAAAAAATGGTGGGAAGAAAAGCCTTTTTTATCAAACCGAAGCTTAAGTGTCATTTATCCTAATAAGAAGAATGAGTTTATGGTTCCCAATCATGAAATGAAAGGAGATTATTATAAGAATCCATGCTTATTGCCATTGACAGATAAAATTTAATTCTAAGGAAATTGGTGGAAAGAAAAGCTTTTCACATGGAACCAATGCATCAATGTCATTTATTGCAACAAAGAATATGTGATCATGGTGCCCAATCAAGAAAGGAAAGGAGGTTATTATGTGTATCCATGTTTATCCCAATTGATAGACGAACTTTAATTCTAATGAAAATGGTGGAAGGAAAAGCTTTGCTTGTTAAACTAAAGCATCAATTCATTTATCCAATGAGGAGAATGAATTTGTGGTTCCCAATCACAAAAATAAAAAAGATTATTACGTGAATCCATGTTTATCCCGATTGACAAATGAACTTTGGTTCTAAAAAATGGTAGGAAGAAAAGTTTTTCTTATAAAACCAAATCATCAATGTCATTTATCCCAATGAGGAGAATGAATTTATGGTGCACAATAATAAAAAGAAGGGATATTATTATGTGAATCTATGTTAGTCCCAATACACAGACAAAATGGTCAATAGAGAAGTTTTTCTTATGAAACCATCAATGTCATTCGTCACAACGAGTAGAATGAGCTGACGGTGCCCAATCATGAAAAGAAAGGAGATTATTATGTGAATCGATGTTTGTCCTAAATAATAGACGAAATTTGATTCTAAAAAATTATGAAAATAATAGCTTTTGCTTTGAAACCAAAGCATTAATGTTATTTATTCCAACAAGGAGAATGAGTTTATGGCTCCCAATCATGAAAAGAATGAGATTATTTTGAGAATCAATTTTTGTTGTCATTAATAGACTAACTTTAATTCTAAGGAAAATGGCAGAAAGAAAAGCTTTTCATATGAAACCAAAGTACCAATGTCATTTATTCCAATGAAAAAAATATGTTTATAGTGCCCAATCATGAAAAAAAATCAGATATTATGTATATCCATAGTTGTCTTAATTGATGGATGAACTTTAATTCTAAGGAAAATGGTGGAAGGAAAAGCTTTCCTTATGAAACCAGAGCGTCAGTTCATTTATCCCAATGAGGAGAATGAGTTTTGTGGTTCCCAATCATGAAAATAAAGAAGATTATTACATGAATTCGTGTTTATCCCAATTGATAGATGAACTTTAATTCTAAAAAATGGTGGGAAGAAAAGTTTTTCTTATGAAACCAAAGCATTAATGTCATTTATCCCAATGAGGAGAATGAGTTTATGGTGCCCAGCAATGAAAAAAATGGATATTATTATGTGAATCCGTGTTAGTCCTAATAGATAGATGAACTTTAATTTTAAAAAATGGTGGGAAGAAAAGTTTTTCTTATGAAACCAAAGCATTAATGTCATTTATCCCAATGAGGAGAATGAGT
>JBBYHK010000006.1:20534375-20575892 GCA_038382065.1 Adansonia grandidieri | reverse complement strand
ATAATCTTAGTTTATTATTTATTTGACAATTAATGTAATTTAGGAATAACCTTAAGTTAAAAGTACTTTCAACAAGAAAGTACTTTCAACAAGATAAAGTTTTATTTAGATAAAACTCATAGGGAAGTCCATCTAATCAACTTAACCCTACTTTATATGTGTCAATTTTGAACAAGCCATCATGCTTAGTCTAGCCTTAGCGGAAACTCTATATTGGCCCAATTAGTGTATACATTCGTCTAAAGATAATAATTGTCAATGTCATGACCAAACCAAAATAGCTCAAGGTGGAAGAGTTTCACTTTGAGTAGGAATGTTTGATATTGATCAGATTTCTCCACAGTGACTTAAAAAGAACTAAGAGTGAAGTGCAATTTCTTTTGTTGGCTAAATTTTCTAGTAAAGAGAATAGAGAGAAAAAAATTAGCCAAGAAGAAAGAAAAACCATAGCTGATCCCTACACCAATCTCCTTTTTCATTATCTTTCTTGTAGCCATAATCAAGAATCATTCTTAACTTTCTTATGAGTGAAAAACGTCATATTTAACTTTTGTTAAAGGTTGGAAACCTTCTAAATAGCACTAGCAAACCAACAAACCTTAGGAAGATTCCAATTCCTATCTTTGTGAAACACCATTAAAGGTAGGACACTTGAACTACTTGTGATCTCGAATTACTTATCAAGAAGCCTAGATGCAATTCTCTTAGTGTTTACAGGACTTAGATCATTCAAGATTATGATATCCTGAGTCAATTAATCTTTAACTAGATGGGTGATTTAATTTCAAGAATTTCTAATATTAGTTACTATATGCAAATCACTTTTTAAATATCCAAAGAGAAGTCTAGCAATTTTACCCATTACATTTTTTTATCAATTTATTATATTATTTGTTACTAGCATGTGGCCAGACATAATCTTAATCTTGAATTCCCTAATGTCAAATAAATAATGGCAATGTCTTCCTATAATGCCTTGAATTGAGCATTCACAAACACACATATTTGCCTACATGTAATATAAATCAAAGTATGCTTAACGAATTTTTCCATGACTACACTCGACAACAATGAAGTAAAGCACATGAGGATGGCATGATCCTCATGATCATGAAGAAATGTCAATTTTTAAGGAACTCCCCCGCACTTTAAAGTGGAAGATGTCAATAGCAAGCAATTCTACATCTTCCCTTTGGTGTTCCAAATAAAGAGTTAAAAAATGTAGCAAACACATTTCCCTACAAATACTTAAAAAACAAAGCAAAAAAGGGATCTCAGTCACACTTTTCCAAGGAAAAAAAAAAGACATCTTCAACGTGTTCACAAATAAGCATCCTACAAAGACCTTTTCTATGTTTATTAGCCAAGAGTAGAAAAGAGAGTGTAAGATTGAAGTAATCCATAAAAAGGACATCAACTAAACTTATGATGAGCTCTCTTGACGTCATTCACTTCATGAATTCATGAACCTACTTACGTGCTGTTTAATAAACTAAAAAAATTAAATTCTGAATTTTAGTATTAAATTTTATAAGTATTTAATTTGAATTAGACACTATTTGATATGATAGTGAAAATTAATTGCTGAATATAAATATACTATTTGATAAATGTAAATGTCGAATTCTTAAAACTTGGATTTTATTATTCACTTGAAGGTTTAGGTTTTACAGAATATTGAATTAGAGATAGAAAGATAGAAGAAGTGAGTAAACATAAACTATTTAAAAATGATAATATATATCTTAAAAAATTAAAGTAAAACTAATTAAACATATTCTCTATTAAGTGATAAATCACCCCTTGTTTACTTATCTTTTTCAATACATTTTTAATAAAAAGATTATATTAATTAGTTTTAAATATTAGTTATCAAATGCATTTAAAAAATTAAATGACAAAATTTTAATTTTCAATAAACTGATTTTTTTTCAATTGGTTATCAAATAGCCCCTTGCAATGCCCCAGCAAGTGCTTAACCTAGCGTTAGAACACTAAAGGAAAAATCCCAAATGTCTAGAAAGACTTGGGAGGCCACTACGTGATGTCAATTAATGAAGTACTTGCATACAACTTAGGTGTACCAAATGCCTAATACACCAAGAAACACATTGTTCGTGCTCAAAACACTTGAGAAAGATGCTAAAAGACATCCTACAAGTGTTTAAGGACATCGCGGATGTTCCTTATGTGAATCAAATAAGTTTCCTATGTGATTAAAGGTCTCTAAGTGCAACATTTTCAATCAAGCAAAAGACATCATCCAAGCCTTAAACATGCCAGCCAACCATACTAACATTGAAAGACATTTTCAAACATCATGTACAACATATGGACTCTACAAAGCAAAGCTCAATAGACATGGGTAAAGCTCCTATAACACATGAATTTCAAATAATCACAAAACAAGACATCTTCACCAGGGCAAACATACAAGAAAGGGACACCAACAACACTTATCCTAAGGTGTTACAACCTAGAATAAAAGAAAAAGGTGCCATCAACAATATCTCCTTTATTTGTTGCAACCAAAGAAAAGGAAGATGTCATAAACAAGCTAAGGCACAAATTGTGTCTACCCACGTTTGCTTTAGAACAAAAAAATCAAGGGAACACCAAACTTATGAGACAAAAGAGAAGTTTACAAGGATGACATCTACCATTAGCCATGACTATTGTAACATATCAAATGCAAATTGCTAACGTAAAGAGATAAATTTTTATTTTATTTTTTGATATTGAAGGATGACTTAATTGATGAAACAAATCACTCATTCAACTTAACCTTAAATGGTCATTATGAAATGAACAAATAACTCAGTGAGATTGGTCACTTATTAGTGTTCATATTTTGAAGGTTACAAAACTCTTGAAAACAAATTTTGAGGTCTACGTTAAAATTGGAGACTCTTAAAAAGTGTTTGGGAGTTGATTATGGCATAAGTGAGGATTTGATCCCTCTTACGGCACTAAAAAATTGGTGCCTTTTCATTACATGTTATCCTAAATCTTGATTATGTTTGGTTTTAAATTTTTACTATTTAATTATGATACCAATATTTTGAAATATTTAGAATCGATATTATTTTTAAGTTCAAGTAAATCTGGTTTCAATTAATTTTGAAAATCAAAATATTTTTCATAGCTTTCCGAAAAACCTAGAGGAATATGAAAGTTTTATCTCCTAGAAAAATCCTAAAATTCTAATTTATCTTTTAAAAAGGGTATTCCCTTATTTAAAATAATCACTGAGATAACTTTTATATGCTAGAAGCATATCCATGGACTATTTTAACTTTGGGATATTCTTGGTTTTATTAAAAACAAGTATCTTTATTAATAAAAATATATTCTTGGTTTTTTTAGCATAGTATCACCTAAAAGACTCTAAAGCAACTGCATCAACATGAACGTTCCCAAATAACCATAATGATCACGTGTCGACATGAAAGTTCCCACATGACCCAAGACTCGATTTTAAGGGATATTGCCTCGAATTTTATTAAAAACAAGTACTGTAATTAATAAAAATATATTCTTGGTTTTCCTAGCATAGTATCACCTAAAAGACTTTAAAAGAACTACATCGATATAAAAGTTCCCACATGACCCTACTGGACATGTATCGACATGAAAGTTCTCACATGATCGAAGACTCAATTTTTAGATACTATTACCTAAATAACATTAATGTACATGTTTTGACATGAAGGTTCCCTTATGACCCTAATGGACATGTATTGACATGAAGATTCCCACAAGACCTTAGACTTGGTTTTAAGGTATTAGCATCTAAATAACCTTAATGGACATGTTTTGACAAGAAAGTTCTGACGTAACCCTAACGATTTGGTTTTAAGGTTGTATTACTTAAATAATCTTAATGGACATGTTTCAACTTGGAGGTTCCCACATGATCGTAATAACTTGGTTCCCACATAATAGCAAAGACTTGGTTTTACTGCTTTTGAAAAATATGAAACTAATGTTAAAAGGCTTAAAATGCACGAAATTTCTAAATAGTCCTTAAATCATAAAAAATTGCCTAAATAACTCTAAAAATTCATGAAATTGCAACATGGTCCTTAAATCATCGAAAACAACTTAAATGACTTAAAAATGCATGAAATTGCTTAATAGTCCATTAATACACGAAAAATACCTTAAATGACCCCAAAATCCATGAAATTGCATAATGATCACAAATTATGGAAAATGAATAAAATAACATAAAAATGCATGGAATGAAATATAAGTCCCTAGGTCATGGAAAATGACTAAAATGACATTAACAAAGACTAAATGACATAAAAATGCATGAAATGACAAAATAGGCCCTAATATGCATGAAAACATCATAGGAAAAATTGTAAAATGGTCCATAAAAGTCTTTAACACTTCTAAATACACCCTTAAATATCACTTGTCATCAATAAACATACATATATGCATCATACATGGTATTACTCACAAAATACCTTATCAACGTGAACAAACTGGATTCATCTTTATGCATGATAATATGGTCATAATCATAATATTCTCACAAAAAATGCATGGATATAAAAACCATTGTCGTAATGCCTAAAATGTCATAAAATGCATGTCATACATGATTTTAAACATAAAATTGCCCATCAACATGAACTTTCATGATAAAGTTGCCATAATCATAATATTTTTATGGAAAATGCATAAGCATGTAAATAATGATTACAAAGCATGAAAATGTCATAAAATTAATGTATCGGGCATAAGATAAACATAAAAATCATGACTAGATAAACCAAAGTGGAAACATAAGCAAAACTAGATAAAACCACATGAAAACTAAGAAAACTTGGCATAAAACATTTGGAAAACAAGATTTCTTGATGGAAACCTAATTTAGGCAGAAATAAGAAAAATAAAACTTAGCAATTTTAGTTCATAGCTCAAGCTTTGGCCATAGCTTGGTTTCTACACCTTGGCATAAATCATTACCTTAGTATGGCTTAAAATCATCAAGCTCTTATCAAAGGAAACAAAAGAAATAAAATAAGATTAGAGATTAAAAGAAAATAACTTTATGCAGAAACTTAAAGAAAACCCACTTTTTTTCCTCTTCTTTTTTGCACTTTTTCTTTGTGACCTTCCAAATAAGTCCTGAGATGTTAGAAATTGATTGAGGAAAGAGAGGTCCATTATATCTAAAGTCTTAGATTAAGCACAATAGCTTAAAAAAGCTCGAATAGAATAGGTGTCTACAGCTACCCTTCTTTGGCCATTACTGAAGATCAGGAAATAGGTTAAGACTAAAGACATAATTTTGTCTAAGCTATCTTTTTTTTTTATACTAATTTAGCTAAGCTTGCCTTTAACTGGCTATGTTCGACTTATTCTCACCCATTTTGCTAAGCTTTTCTGTAGTTAGCTATATGGGCATAAAATCTAAAACACTAATCTTACATAGCTTACCATTAACCAATAAAGCTAGAACAAAACCCTTCAAGTTTATTAGGTTTACCTTTAACCTACTAAGTCAGACCTCAAGTCTCAAAGACTATCCTTTTCAATTTTACCTTTAACCCTCAAGGCTATAAACATTTTCATTTTGCTAGATTTACCTTTAACCAACAGAGTTAGGGCCCTATCTTGTCTATGTGCCAACTTTACTAGGCTTACCCTTGCTAGCTATATTGGGCTTTTAGTTTTGGTGCCAATTTTAATTTAATTGAAGCTATACCTACCAACTACTATCGGGCTTTATCATCTTGCAGCCAATTTTAACTATAGCTATTCTTATTAGCTATTCTTGGGCTTTAACTTTCTGGTGCTAATTGCAATTAAAGCTATACCTACTAGCTAGTCTCTGACTTTCACTTTTTGTTCCAATTTCAATCGCATTTATACCTACTAGCTGTTCTTGGGCTTTCACTTTTTTGGTACGAATTCTAACTAGGGCTATCCCTACCAGTTACTCTTCGACTTTCAATTTAAAGTTTAAAATTTTTTAGGTGGAAATACCTATGGTATGAATGCTAGCACTTATGTTTGGTTCCAATGCTTCTTGGGATAATACGAATGCAAATGAAGGCATGATAAATGCCCTATTTCATGTGATGTCAAGGAAAGAACAAGAGGTTAGTTCTATTTAATCATTTTACACCTTATCATTACCATTTTCTATTTTTTAGGGTTATCCCATCAACGAAAGTTTGTGCTAAATCTTTCAAAGGTAGTTTGGTGTTTTCCTTAGCAAGTTTTTCTCTTATTTTAACTTTAAAATCCTAAAAATATTTTTGGTTTTTCTTGAATGGTCACTAAACACAAAAGTTGATGTTTATCAATTCAAGGTTGAAATTCTCACAATTTTATGTAGTCAAAGTAACAAATTGCATTTCTTTACTTAAGGTATCTTCATATGTCAACTTATTTGGTGAGCATTACCCCTATCGGGATTAAAGAAAAATGTAAAATCATTTAACGTCTAGGATTTACCAAACAAAACCACTTTCATATTCTATCCTAAGGAAAAAGTTTACCTAATCTACAGTCCCAAAAATTAGAATTTGTTTCGAACATTTGTTTTCCAATATCAAAGGTGATGGACATGTCATAATCTACGATATCCAAGCTTTTCTGTAATTAGTGATTACCTTCAGAGACATCTCTAGGTAAGCTAAACAATGAATTTATTACTCAAATAGGTTGGCCTTTATTAGGGTTAGATTTAAAGTTTGACATAAAACGGTCATGGGTTGTCATGATAAAGTCAAGCTAGACGTTCTTGTACTAGGATTCCTTGAAAAGGAAATACTCATGTTACAACATCTTTTTAATCTTCAAATGTATCATTTTAATTGGTGTTAAACCAAGCTAGGAAATGCCAAGTTTGAAAGGTTAATTTAAAAGGCTTACTATAAGGGTTAGTTTTTAAGAACAAGCACCAAAGCTCAAAAGGTTTTCCTAAAAGTTATTAGAAGATTTTGGATATTTGAGGTTTTAATTGTCCCTAGATTGACATGTTAAGGTTTTTGCTTATTGTGGCTATCTTTACCGATTTAGAAGCGATTTCAAAATCTTTGAGCTTATTCTAGACTGCCTTTTTTTGGTTTCAGCCTAGAACTTCATTAATTTTTATTTTACCTTTTTTTAATGTGCCATCATATTCATAAGGACTCAAACTCATCCAAAAAGTGGAATTTTCTGAGAATTTACTAAGCATAAATTCAATAGTTCAAATAATTGTTTAATGAAAATTATCTTTTGAGCTACGTAATGTAGGCCATGGATAATGCTTTACAAAGAAATGATATATAGGTGCAAATTATATGTTTGAAGTGAATGAATCAAGGATCATTTCTCTTTTAAAGGAATTTCATCATTTACTTTTTAAGACGAGGTATGTCTTTGTTTCCTTATCTTTTTTTTTATTTTTTATTTTTCTATGTTTATCTCTACTTTTTATTCTTTTTTGTTATTTTATCACAAAAGATTTCAAAACTTCAAACTTGATCTATCTTCAATTTTGCCACATGACAATAGGCATTCTTCGCATAGTTTTGAAACTAGATTTGCTAATTTTGCTTTTGAATCTTTTCTTTACCTTACCCTTTAGTGTGAAAGGTGATCCTTGATTAGGTTCGAAGGACAGATAATACATTAGGCTCAAAGTAGAATTTAAATTGAATATTCTCATTTTGCGAAGTGACAATGAAAGATTGTCATTTTTCATACTAAACATAACCATTTGAATACTGCATTTTTCTCTGGGAAAATGGATAGTTTTTTTAAATCGTTTTAAGTGCAACTGAATGCCCCAGTCAAAAGATGTTGCACTCAATTTTACCTCCTTTTGTCCTTTTTTTCTTTTTGAATTTTTTTCTTTAAAATTTTTTTAATATTTTCATATTTTGGCTTAATGTATGCACCTCAAAATTATTGACTCCTTAGCCACCAATAAACCCTAATTATCCTTGGTTCTTTAAAAAAGTCATCAAATTGGAAAAGAAACACCTTGAATCTCATATCTTCTCTATTCAACATTGGATTGAAAAGAACATATTTTTAAGGAAAAGGTGCTTTTTGGTTCACATTCCTCATGAATATTTGAGAAAAAGCACGGAATTTATGGTATAAGGTTATCCAAGTGAATTTGAGAAATCTCGGAGTCCTAACATCATTTTAACACTTATCAAACTACCAACATCTAAATCTTTTAAGAGCATAACATGTTTATTCGACCTTTAAAATTTGGTTTCACAAGGTCTCAATTCATATGTCTAAGATAAGGAATGTATAACTAGAGGTGAAAATTTTTTCTCTTTTTTTTTTGTTTGTTTTGCCTTCTTTTAGAATCCAATCTTATAGTGATCATTAACTTCCATTAAAATCTTTGAAAATGTTCTTATTACTCTTGATGCAAGAAATCATTAGTACCAAATTCAGAAACTATGATAATAGATAGAATGCATAATGCTCACAAATTAAATTTCATTTATTTCAATTTAAAGTTAACAGTTTCTAAAAAGTTTAGAATCCTAAACTTAAGATACCAGCTGCCTCTAGATGGCAAACTACCTTACGGTCGATAAATCTTAGGTTGATCATCCCTAATAAGCATCCATAAAATCTTTGAATTTTGTGGGGTCTCTATCTCTAAGGGCCTCCACTTTATTCTTTAATGGATTATAATTCTCTGTGTAATGGCTTTCTACTCCTTGGTGATATTCATATTTGACGCTCGGATTGCACTATTCAAACAAGAAAATTTCCTATGCTTTACCGAGGTGATGAAAATCATCTGACTTTGGATAAGTAGATAAAGAAGCTTTGTGTTGGAGACCAGCAAAAAATGATACAATTTTGCTCTCTTTCTCTTCTAGTCCTAGGAATTACCTAAACTTCTCTCTTGATCCATTTGCAATTCTAAAGTTAGACCTGATAAGCTTGCATCAAAGGTGTTGGAATATGAGGATGGGGCTGGAGAACCTGCCAATTAATAAGAAGCTAAAGGTGAGAAACAAATCCAAATAGATGTTCTCAGTCCCCCAAATTTTTTTTTTATTTCACCGCTGACGGATGAGTTTTGTATTAATAGCATTGCTGTTTTGCCTTGTTATGTCACTCATATCTAAGATCTTTTTGGTCTTGTGTCACACATAATTCTTCCCACAGTAAACAATATGTTGGCAAGCTTTAAGAAGGCATTTTGACTAATTTATCATAGCATAAAGGTGGAAGAGCATCCAAAAAATAGGCTTACAGCTTTTTTCTGGTGAGAGGTGACTAGACCCATAAGGCTACATCCTTCCATCTACATGTATACTCCTTATAATTTTCATTATGATTCTTTCTCATGTTTTAAAAGGTCCACTGGTCTGGAACCATCTCTAACATGTGTTGTATCACTCCAAAAATGCTCGAGCTAAGCCTTTCTATGTGCATAAATGGTCTCTTTCTAATTAGGAATACCACTCAGACATTACCTAGTTAGGCTCTCTAAAAAGATATGAACAAGTAGTTTTCCATTCCATTATACCCTGCTATTTTACTACAATATGCCATTAGGTCCATTTTGGGACAAGCAAATCCACTATACTTTTCAAATTTTAGAGTTTCAAACTTTGGTAGAATGGTCAAATATGGACCAACAAAAGTTCTCTCACATCTTTGAATTTTTCGCTATTTTTGATGGCTCAAATCCTTTATTCAACTGGTTAAACTTTTGTGGTATCTCTAAGCCCTGTATTATTTTTTATAAGCTCTAAATTGGCATTTTTGGTTCAACAATTCTAATAAGGTTTGCAAAGTTGCTCTTCGGTCTTGAATTATATGTGAATGTCTCGATTAAGAATCTATACTTGTGCACTGTAGGTTTCTCGAGCTTTTTTCTTTTCCCTAGTCTTTTAGATGATTTGAAATATTTAAGATGGTCACCTTCCTTTTTGGTTTTTAATTTGGTCTCTTTGATCTAATTGAGTAGTTTGATCTACTTTCTTTTTATCGTAAATGATACTTCATGAAGAGTTGCATACATAAATGAATAAATGAATAAGGCAGCATTTGCTAACATGCATTGAGTGAATGAGTTATTAACTAAGTATAAACATAAGGAAATCAATATAAAGGCAAGAATTCAGGAAATCTGAATCATGACTCAAACATTATTATCTTGGGAACCTAAAAGCTTGAACTTTAATATTTATTCATAGTAAAGGCATACAATCATATTTACAAAACATCATAAAGAAACTAAAAAGCTATCTCTGCAATATTCCATTACTCAAGATATTCTACCACTTTTGAGCATTCTTTGATTCCAAACTTACAAAATACATGAAACAACCACAAAAGGTCGTCTTTATGAACACCTTACTACACTAGCATTCTAACACTTCTGAGAGTCTTTTAATCCTATGATAAAAGATTATTTCCTAATCTATTTGTAGTTGAAGTTTTTTATGTCAGTTTCAAGGCTTGTGCTCAGAGACTCGACTGGTTGAAGAAGAAAATTCCCTTTATGGATGCCTAGGTTAGTATGACGTGATAGAACATTTGATTTTGGTTCAATGTGAACTACATCAGAATTTGGTAGGTTTTAAACCTTCCTTTTAAATGCATTGCAATTTTCTGTAGAGTGCCCCTATAACCTGGCATGGTAATTGCAATTGCCATTAATGTTTTGCTATTTAGGAAAAGGGCCTTGAAGGATGAATATGCATAGGTATAATGAGCCATTTTTGGAACAGAAAAGAGTATAGTGTTAGTGTATGCCTTTTTACCAATCTGATTGGACATGATATGCATAATCAATTAGCTACATACCCATGACTAGTTTAGTAACATAAGGTTTTCCTTCATGTTATTGGCATGATTGACTATCATGAAACCACTAATTAGATAAAGCCAATGGAACTTCAAAGGCTTTGCAAAGTGTTGCAATTATGAGATTTTTATGCATCAAAGCATAGTTCCTCAAAACAGTTTTGGCCATTGTATTGTCAAAATAGGGCATTGACAATTCTTAAAGATGAACTTGTGTTATGCTTTCTTATTTAGGAAGTAAGTAATTGATCTCATAGGTTAAAGTATGTAAGATACATAGGATGACATGGGGTGCTTGTTTTATGGAAATAAGTTTACTAAACATGCCTTATATAAGAATTCAATGTGTTTATGGTGTTTTCATGTGCCAATCGTGTATAATAGTCCTTAGACTTATGATATCAAGTCATCTTGTATATGGAGTGTCGGACTTTGATTTATCTAAAGTGGTCCACAAAGATGGACCTAAGGTAAAGTACTTTGGGTATGACATGAACCTATGAAGATGGATGAGTGACCAAGAGGATTCACCACTCCTAGTAACAATTAAAGAGATATCCCAAATGATCTTAACTATAGTTAATTGAACCAAACTCTGGCTAAAACATAATGAATTATGAGGAATTATTTCTCATAGATTCATGATTATTAACTATAAGTTGCAAGATCTAAAGCATGTATAGATACTAAACCATGCTCATGGTCATATTGAGATATATGGTGAAAGGATCATACTACACTAATAGGCTTATTACTAAAGGGTTTCAATGAGGCTACTTTAATTCTTGAACATTTGGGTGGTCATGATAGGTTACTAGATCTCGCTTTTGATCTATGGACATGATTAATTATGTTTATTACCAACATATTGGGAACCTAATCAGTCACACACAATAAGATGGATTTGTTGGATTAAATCCAAGATTCAATTGAATAGTTCAATTAAGATTTATTTTAAAACAAAATTAGATTTTTGAAATACAAATTTAGTTGTCTAATTAAGACATGGTACATAAGATTGTTTTATCCAGATAATGTTTAAATTAGGATATACCATGTCAAAGCGGATAAACCATGTCCTAGTGGAAATAAGATTTCACTTAGACTAGGAATTTGATTGTGAATCAAATCTCTCTATCCCATTCTTGTAATATTAATTATTTGATAATTAATATTAAATAAGATTAATATTAAGTTAAAAATAGTTTTAACTAAAGAAGAGATTTTATGGAGATAAAATTTATAGGGATAATTAATTTTCCAATTTATTTAATATTATAATTATTAGATAATTATATTTATTATATGAACATTATTTATTTAGATAAATATGGAGTTAATATTACAGAATTAAACTTATGGAAAGTTTATTTGGCCCAGTTATCTATGGTATGCCTAAGCTACGATTTTTGGCCCATTGGACCATGCTTTGTCCAAATTCCCTTTGCCCAATTTTGGTGCCTAATTTTGCCATGACAAGGAGAAAAGAGATTGATAAATTAAATTACTTAAAACAAGGTAAGAGTTTCCTTTAATTTAGGAGTTTAAATTGCTTAGAGCTTTTCCATGCTTAATCCAACGTGGATTGGGTTTGACTAGTATATAAAGAGATGGTGGGTTAGAAAAATTACGATTAATCTTTTAACCTAGTTTTTGAGAGATTTGATTGTTTAATCAAGTGAGAAAAAATTTTTTTTGAGTAGACAAAAATATTCTTCTTGCCACCACAAAAACTTTGCAACTTCTATATCCCTGCTTGTTCTTTGTGCAATCTTCATCCTTAAAGTGTTCATGTTCTTTGATTGATTCAAGAAGGGTATAACCTTTACCTTTTATTTAAAGCCTAACAAGCCTTCTAGCTAGCACTAGAGAACCACTGAGCCTTAGGAAGATTTCAACAACCATTTATATGGATAACCGTTAGACATAGGAAATGTACGCTGATCGTGATCTCAGAGATTCATTTAAGAAGCAATTGTCGCCACCCTCTAAGGTACTTTCAGATTGATCTTTACTTTGAATTACGGCATCTAAGCATAAGGTAATTTCTAAATAGATGGATGTTTAAATTTTGATAAAAAATTTTAAAGTTTACTACACTTAAGTCCCTTTTAAAGATCCATAAAGAAGTCCAACTATTTTTGTGTTTATATCTTTCACCGTTCTTTTCTCTTTATTTTATTGATTTTTGAAATCAGATACATGTATAAGGCTGGACTTTACTTAGATTCACATCCCTTTATGTAGTTCCTTATAAGTCAAAAGGATTGGATCAAATTTGGAATTTCCTTTATCTTTTCATGGTCTTTTCTTAATACAGACACTAGAAGGCAAGGGAGACCAAGAAGGTTGGAGTAGATTTGGAAAGGTTTGCTTTGATCTTGTGAATAGGTTAAGAATTGGAATTTTGACCTAGTGGTATTTCAAGCCATCCAATACAAAAGGTAGGGTCAAAGATAATGGCAGTTCTTAGAGGTCACCGATAAGATCTCTAATGATTTTTGTTAATTTTAACAATTGCTCCTTTATCTCTCAAATCTTATGTTCCATTCCTCTGACTATTTCCTTTAAAGCACTTATCATGCTTCTAATTGATCTCTCAACCTCTAAACCTCTATATTTTCGAAAATGATGATGCTCCAAGGCAAAGTTCTTTTTATGTCAAATGTAGACCCTTGACCATTCTTACTTGTCTGTCGAGCTAATTATCCATTCCTAAGGCTTCATGATCGAGCTTTTCTTGGATGCATTCCGATGACCCATGCTTTTACCCTTTCAATGTAAGAAACAAAGAGGTTTAGTGATTCATGATTTATGAATGCATGAGCACAATAATAATTAAATGCATGAAAAATGTGAAAATACAAGGATGATTAAAGGAAATTTGTTAATGTTCATAAAAGATATGTGTCATGTGATAAATGCAAAATATTAAAGAAAAAGAAATCCTAGCACCATTTTTATTCCTTATATAACAGAGTGCCTCAAAATTTTTGACCAACATTTTTTGGTTTTCATTTTTTATTAGGTTAATTTTTTCCTTTTTATTTTTTTCCATTTTTCATTTTTTCATTTTTTTGACTTTTTCCATTTCATTTTTCTTTCTTCCAAAAATTCATTTTTTCAATCATTAAAGAAAGAAGCTGCTGAAAGCTTTTTCTTTTGTTTTTTCCTCTTTTTTTAATTATGAAAAGTTTTATTCAATAATATAAAGCTAGACAATATTCGCTGAAAATTTGCCCCAAAAAAATTTGTTAAGGCATTAAAGCTCCTTTGAGATTGAGAAAAAAATTAAGCAAAATGATGTACGTTTACCGTTACCTACCTTAAAAGTTTAAGTTAAAAAAAAAAGAGAGATTAGGAAAAATTCTAGTAGAGGTCTAGCATAGCTCTACCTAGGCTGCCCATTACAGTCCACTATAGGTTTGACATCTAAATCGATTCTCAAATTACACCTCGAGTCTAGAAGGAAGTAATAAGGTATCCAAATTATTACTCATCATGGCTTTTTGTCAAAAAGGGTTCAATTTAAGTGGGAGAATTTCTAAGCCAATAATGAGGCTAACACCTTGGGAAAGTGTAGGAATGTACACTTGGTGTTTGAGTAACCCAGATAAAGGCTAAAAACTCAAAAGGTAGTGTTACTTCACCCACTCCTAAAATATCAAATCACCTATGCCTTTTCCATACATCTAGAGGAGAATCTAAGACATATGCATGTGTATAGTGTGCAAGAGAAACGAATAAACCTTTTATAGCCTATTCTATAACGTTTAAGCAAAAAGCCCAAATAACAATAGAATATTATAACAAAAAAATAAATAGCAAGAAATAAATGAATGTAATGACAATAATAATAATGCATGAATTGTTACCTAAGAAAATCAAAGGAATTATAATTAAACATTGATTAAAACCAATTAATCTGGATATTGGATAACACGTAATTAATTGTAGGCCTGACTTTTTAAAGTCTCTAGCGGAGTTGCAAAGTCGCCAAACCGTATTCCTAATGAAGTTTAGCCTTATCCAATAATGGCATTTAAAACTTTATAAAATAACATAAATACATAATAAAAACGACAAACATGGACTTCTTTCCGGACTTTTAGAAAGGATGTAAATGTGTAGTTATTAAAAATCAAATATCGTAATTTGGAGTTAAATCCAATCTAAGAAAACTTAAGCATAGGTGGCTTAGTGTATGATGAGATGTACGAGGTCACAGTTTCATCTCACTTGCCTTGCCTCTAATGATAATCTAGACTAATCATAACATGAGCCTTCTTAAGGATCTGCGGTTCTCCAGTGCTAGCCAAAAAACTTAATGAGTCACAACCAAAAGATGATCAAAGATTATTTTTTCCTTCACACGATCCAAGAACTAATTTGAGATTGTGAATACAGGTGAAGAAAGAATGAAGTTGTGAGGTGTTATAGTGGTGTCTTAAACTAGACATTATCCAGATAAGACAATCTTATCCATTATATCTAAAAAAAAAAAAATCTTAGATTTTAGAAAATTTAATTTTTGTTTTAAATTAATGCTTAATTGAACTTTGTTAATTAAGTTCTCCATTTAATCATCATGTATTTAATTAAGTCAAACTTAATTAAATCTCGATTTTAATCTAACAATATCTTCCTATAGTATATGACTGATTAAGTTCCCAATATGTTGGTAATAGAAATAATTAATCTGACTAATCACATTCATAGATCAAGAGTAGGATCTAGCAATCCATCATGACCACCTAAGTGTTGAAAAGTTCATGTGACCTCATCAAAACCTTTCAGTAACCAACCTATCAATGTAATATGGCTCTTTCACTATATATCCTAGAATAAGCATAAGCATGTCGCTTTAGTCCATGTTCAATCTTGCAACTTAAGGTTAATGATTATAAATCTCCAAGGAACGATTCCTCATAATTCACTTCACTCTGGCCAGAGCCTTCAATCCGATTAACCATAGTCTAGATCATTCGAGATATGTCTCCAATGTCACTTGGGGTGGTGAATCCCCTTTAGATCACTTATCCATCTTTAGTATGCTTCATATCATACCTAAAACCACCCATATTTGGTGTCCATTTATTATGGATCATTCACAATGATCTTTAAGTATGATACTCCACATACAAGATGAATTAATATCGCAAGTCTGAGGACTTGTTACATGACTAGCAGATGACAACATTTTCCATAAACACTTGAATGACTCTACCAACTGAAGTTCTCATATAGGCCATGTTTAGGGAACTTGTTTCCACAAAACAAGTACCTATATGCTATCCCTAAGTGTCTCATGTACTTTAACTTCTATGAAATTAAGGATTTACATACATCTTATGCATAAAGGTTTAGCATATGCTAGTCTTTGTGTATTATCAATGCCTTGTCTTGACAATACGATGACTAAGAACATTTTTAGAAACATAGCTTTAATGCAAAGGATCTCATTGTCGCAACTCAATACTATCTTTACAAAGCCATTGTATTTCAAGGGCTTCATCCAATTAGTATTTGCATGATAGTCAATCACACCACGGACATGAAGGAAAACCTTTGTCACTATATTATAGTAACATGTATATAGTTAATTGACTGTGTATCCAATGTCCCAATTTGATTGGTTTAAGGGCATACACCAATATCTCCTACTAGTAGATAAAACAATCATATTGTTTTTAGTGTCTACTAATGGGAGAACATGTATCGAGTCATAAAACTGTTTAGATCACAATGAGACCTTGATTCTAATCGTATAGCTCGGTTGTTTTACAACTATCCAAATCAATTTAATAATTTTGGTAGCTAATGATCCAACACTTTCGCAAGTCTAGCTGAAATGATTTATTTGATGGCTCTCGAATATAAATATGTAATCTTTTTATTGGAACTTTTCCAATATTACATCCAAGTATTTATAATTTTATTTTATCACCCTTTAATGAATATTAATTATTAATTATTCATGTACACTCCTACAAAATCTCATGTGTAGGATTTCTTCAGGGAATTCAATTCTCAATTAGATTGAATTTATAGTTGATTGGGCTTTATTTAATTAATTGTTATAAAATGTGTAGACCAAATTGTAGAATGATTCTCTAAAGACTTATTTAGATAAAGAAAATTAAAATAAGCATGGCATCCATATGCTCATAATAGTAGGTAATATGTGTCCATAACACTTATCCTAAATAATAAATTTCTTAATAATTGGCCCAAAATCCCAAAATAATGTTCAAAACAATAAATCATAAAGTTTCCCATAAACTTTCTAAAAATGATTTGGCAAGCTTGATTTACATCAACTAGATTATCAACTCCTTTGTCCAACTTTATTTTTCTTTCTCCTTCTCTTTCTCATTGGTTCCCAAAATATGTCAAACACACCTAGTACCAATAATTAGCTATCTTACACCAAAAAAAGAGTAAATGAATGTACAAGTTTATACTTGAGTTAGATACTGCTTTCAACTTTTTACGCTTGATGAGTTCAAGGTAGTCTTTGTAGTTTTTCCTCCGATGACTAGGCTTACCATAGTGATGCGAAGTTCCCTTATTATTCCCTTCCTTAACCTTAACCCTTCAATAGGCTTCAAACTCTTTGAACCAAGAGGCACATCCCATCTTGATTTCTTTTTTTCTTCTTTGTTTCTTAGAAGTAGAAGTAACCAAATAGACAACCTTTTAGTTGGTAAGAGATTTCTTTGTTGTTCTCAACATGTTTAATAATCCCAAAAAAGATGTCTCTAAATGATTCATGTTGAAATTCAACATAAACTGTGCAAAGCTTGATGGCCGAGAATAGAAAACTAAATCAATGGCTAATTTGCCATCCATATACCAACTTAACTACTCCAATTGTGTGATCCATCCCATCATCTTCAGGAGTACCTTTTAACATCTTCGTTTAGAATAATTTCTTCAAGATTTCAAATCTCTTAGTGCACATTTCCTTATTGAATAATTCCTTAAGCTTCAGGATATTATGTGGAGCATCCATGCCCACATGTTGCTTTTGAAAATTAGGTGACATGCTAGGCATCATCATACATGTGGCTTGCACTATGTCCTCATTATGCCTTCTATAGACATCCTTTTCTTTCCGAAAAGCATCAGCTACGGGCTCATTGCGTACGGGCTTATTAAGGACATAAGCCTTATGTTCTTGTATTAAAATAATTTTAACATTGTAGAGCCCATCAATAAAATTGGCCCAGTCACCTTGTTAGCATCCAATATGCTACGAAGTGACAAATTTGAAGTCATACTTCTTGTTTATATCTTGTCTGAATTTGGAACCTATTTAATTGTCAATAACATATACAATGTAATCATTTAGTTAGGTTTTAATACTAGAATGATTATTCTCATTATTATTACGAAATTATAACACTCAACTATAATATGAGAAGTTCAACATTTGAATCTTTTTAATGAGCTAGGCACCTCTTTCATTCTTACATAACGTTAGTGACTTAAGAAATTCTGCAAAACCTAATTGAGTTAGTAAATTAGTTTACCAATTGTATCTCTATGCAACTCCTAGATCAGCTAGGTGATAACTCTTTACCTAAATATGTCTTACGTATTTCTCCTAACCATCGCTTTTAAAGCCATGCGGTCAAGTTGTACTCATCCAAAAAACACAACCTTAGTTGAGTAAGACCTATTTAATTATAATTCAAGCAGCTCAGGTGGAAGGGACTCGAGTGACTCAATGAATCCCAGTGGTCGAAACTCCAGTATCTTGTTTTAATTAATAGAAGGCGTCTAATCATGCTTAGGCATGGATTCAATATTTTATAAGGGATTTCAATTAATTAATTGATTGGGTCTCATTGATTTGATATGGATCAGATTGCACTCGCATTTATTTTAAACACATACATATCATATAAATATCAATGTAAAATAAATCTAATCATGCAATCTTACACGAATGATTATGGACTTTTATCTAAATCTAGTTTCCATGAGCCAATTGAAAACTAGTTGGTCAAAACCCCTTGGATACCTTACCAAGTCTTCATAAGTCTTGACAATGATCTCCTCAGACAATTCTTCTTGGTGCCATTTTCTATTTACATTTTGGAAAAATAAAATTCCCTAAACGAACCTAATCCTAAATCTAAAACTATGTAATTTTTACATACGTTTGGAAGAAACTTCAGGTTACATTCTAAAGGAGTTAGATGAGAAAAAAATTTTACAATTCCAAAATGAAATAGAGATAAGGTCGGGTTCACAATAGAAAATATATAACATAAAGAAAGAATTAACCATACGTTCACTTTATCATTCTAAGGTTTAAGTCCATAATTATCCATCATGCTTTAACGATTTATAGCACAATATTGTATAGCTAATATCACATGGTAATGATATGCATTCTATGTATACATATATATAAATAAGTTTATTACACTTAACAAAGCATCTAGAAGAATTGGCCAAAAAATTAAACATATTTAACCTAATTCCTAACTTGTAGGATACTTTTCTTAAAATGGACATTTACCTAAATTTTAGGTGATTTGTCTCAACATGGACAAACACTTCATTTCATGCTTTAGTGTCTCCTAAATTGACATTTTTAACAATTAAATCATGGAGTCCATTTTAATATAAAATTTATAAAAAAAATCCATTTCCATGTTTTAATTAATTCTTTAAAAAATGTCTATTTTGGGAAACTATGTTGTTTTAAAACCTTCCAATTTTGTTAGGTCACTCTTAACTTATAGGAATGTCATCTTTTGGATAATGGTTATCTAGTCTAATAAGAATTAACTCGTAAATTTTAGGAATGAAATTCCAAATTTTTAGGTATTTGACTCCACTAGAAAACTAGTTCCAATGGAAGTCAAACTCTAAAGGTTAGTGTCCATGATATAAGTGATCCTCTTGGCCATGCGAGTGGCCTTTGATCGTGACTTTAGAGGATGATTACGGACTGCTTTCAGTTACTAGAAAGATGCATTAGGTGCTGCCAAAAGACCGATCCATAACAGCAACCAAAATGACAACAAATTTTCATTAATAGGCACAGTTTCATAGTGAAACACGTGTGGCAACATTTGCCATAAATTTCAGCAATTAAATCAGTCCAAAAATTGAATCTCATTCAGCATACTTGCTGTCCTAAGATGTAGCAAATATCTGGAACACTCCAGAAGGATTTCTAGGTGCTTTAGCCGCAATAGGTCCTCCAAAGTTGCCTAAAAATTCTAACTTTGAAATTTTTACACATTAAGGCCAAAATTAGCTTTCTTTAAGTCAAAATAAAAATAATTAATTTAAAATTAATTTTTATGCATAATATATTGAAAAAAATAGAATATAGAATATGTAAAAAAAATTAATTTTACAATAAAGAAAAAATTTAGAAAAAAAAAATCAGTCAATTGAATGCCTATTAAGATGGCTAGATAACAATAGTTTTTAATGTTTTGATGCATATTTAATTCGAATCATTTTAAAACAATTTTTATCGATCTAAACAATTTAATAGTGATTAAAATACACACTTAGCATGCTGCCCAGAATTAAGAAAAAAATTTATAAAAGTTATTTTATAAAACTTACATGGATGAATGCTAGAGATCAATGCATATGATAGCATAACGTCAAGTAGCATAAATTAGGCTATACATACTACACGTAATCTGTAACCTAAAGGCTCATGATACCACTTGCAAGGAATCCGTACTCCTGGTGAAGTTCGGCCTCATGCAATAATGGCATTTAGAACTTTAACAAAATAACATAAATATGCAGCAAAAACAATAAACATGGAAAAAGTTGGGCTTTCTTGCAGATCTTTAGTAGGGATATAAACATGTAGTCATCAAAAGTCAGATTTAATAAAATTAAATCACATATTTGTAAAAAAATTACCTAACTCTTAGATATTGTAATGTGGAGTTAAATCCAATCGAAGAAAACCTGAAGGTGGGTGACCTGGTGTCAAATTGGATCTCTAAGGTCACAAGCAATACACTTATCTTGCCTCCAATGGTAATCTACGTAGACAATAATGGGAACCTTTTTAAGGATTAGTGATTCTCCGATGCTAGCTAGAAGACTCAATAAGTCTCAACCAAATGATAATCATGGACTGCTTCTTCCATCACATGATCCAAGAATTATTCCAAGATTGTAAACATGAAGAATGGCACCGTGAGGTGGTGTGATGGTGGCAGCAATAGTGATTTTCAACCTTAAGGTGGCACTTGACAGAATTTTGAGAGAAAATTATATTCTCAAAAACCAACTCACACAAAGTGTTTTCAATTCTCACTACTACTTAGTTGTCCATACCTGTCCTTTTTAGTCAAATTCAACAATAATTATCTTAAGTAGCTGTGATCAAAATTAAACTCCTTACATAGTTAAAACTCTTTCACCTTAAGCAACTTCATTTTGATTCCAACTCTCTTCACTATGGTGGCCAAAGTTAGTCACAAAATAAGCTCTAAGGCATTCGGCTAAAGCATCATGTATCTAGAGGTATTTGTCACTTTGTGCACCATAGTTTATTTAGCTAGGTTAGATTTCTATTAGAGTTTAATCTAAATTAAACACTTTTATTTATCATATAAATAAATCAATTTATCTCATATAACTATCACATAATTAAATACAAGATAAATAGATAAAAACCATTTAGCTAAATCAAATAATCCTTTTAATGAACTTTTATCCAAATAAAATTCATAAATTAAATTAAACAATTTTAATTTAATAATAATCTGATCAATATTAATTATCTAAATAATTAATATTTTGATAAGATTATTAAGGAATTTCAGCTAGGATAATTCCACCATTTAATGTCATTATTTAAACATTATCCATTGAGAAATAGTATGTTAAATTAGATATTATCCAGGCAAGACAATCTTATCTACTATATCTTAAAATGATAACAAAATCTTGGATTTCACAAAATATAAATTTTTGTTTTAAATTAATTTTTAATTAAACTTTTTCAATTAAGTTCTCAATTTGATCATCTTTTATTTAATTACGTCAAACTTAATTAAATTTTGATTTTAATTCGACAATATCATCTTATTTTGTGTAACCCATTAGGTTTCCACCTTATTGGAAATGAACATAATTAAACTCATTAATCATGTGTACAGATCAAAAGTGGGATCTAGCAACCTATCATGACCACCTAAATGTTAAAAAATCAATGTAACCTCATTGAAACCTTCAGTAACGAACCTATTAGTGTAATATGGTCCTTTCACCATATATTCTGCAATGAGCATAAGCATGTTATAATGTTTTACTCATGCTTCAATCTTTGTTTGATCTTGCAACTCAAGGTTAATGATCATGAATCTATGAGGAATGATTTCTCATAATTCACTTTACTTTAGCTAGAGACATTAAGCTGATTAAACATAGTTAAGATCATTTGAGATAAGTTTCCAATGTAACTCAGAGTGGTGAATCCTCTTTGGATCACTCATCCATCTTTAGTATGTTTTATGTTCTACCCAAAGTCACTTTATTTAATATCCATCTATTGTGGACCTATTCACTATGATGTCTAAGTATGATACTCCACATAAAAGATGATCTTTTATTGCAAGTCTGAAGACTAGTTACACAACTGGCACATGAGAACATATTCCATGGTTGAATCTTTGAGGTCAATGCATATGACACCACAATGTCAACTAGCTTGAATTAGGCTATACACACTACACGTGATCCATAACCTATGGGATCATTATACCACTTGCAAGGAATCCGTACTCCTAGTGAAGCCCGGCATCATGCAATAATGGCATTTAAAACTTTAGCAAAATAACATAAATACACAGCGGAAACAACAAACATGGAAAATGCTAGACTTTTATATGGATCTTTAGTAGGGATGTAAACCCGTAGTCATCAAAATTCAAATTTAATAAAATTATATCACACATCTGTAAAAAAATTGCCTAACTCTCAGATAGTGTAATATGAAGTTAAATCCAATAGGAGAAAACCTGAAGGTGGATGACTTGGTGTCTGATCGGATCTACAATGTCACAAGCAACACACTTGTCTTATGTCCAATGGTAATCCACAAAGACGATAGTGGGAGCCTTCTTAAGGATCAGTGGTTCTTTGGTGCTAGCCATAAGACTCAATGAGTCTCAACCAAAAGATAATCATGGACTACTTCTTTCACATAGTTGAGGAATTATTCTAGGATTGTAAACGCACAAAAGGTGAAGAAATAACAGCATCATGAAGTGGTGTGATGGTCGCAACAATAGTGATTTTGAACCTTAGGGTGGCACTTGGGAGCATTTTGAGAGAAAACTGTATTCTCAAAAACTAACTCGCCCAAATTTTTTTCGATTCTCACTATTACTTAGCCATCCAGACCTATTCTTTTTAGCCAAATTCAACAATAATTATCTTAAGTAGTTGTGATCAAAATTAGACTGCTTACATAGTTAAAACTTTTCCCTTTAAGCAAATTCATTTTGATTCCAACTTTATTCACTATGGTGGCCGAACCTAGTCACAGAATAAGTTCTAGGGAAGCTGGCCAAAGCATCATGTTTCTAGACATGTTTGTCGCTTTATGCACCATAGATTATTTAGCTAGGTTAGATTTCTATTAAAGTTTAATCTAAATTAAACTCTTTTATTTATCATAAAAATAAATTAATTTATCTCATATAATTATCATATAATTAAATACAAGATAAATAGATAAAAACCATTTAGCTAAATCAAATAATCCTTTTAATGAATTTTTATCCAAATAAATTTCATAAATTAAATTAAACAATTTTAATTTAATAATAAACTTATCAATATTAATTATCTAAATAATTAATATTTTGATAAGATTATTAAGGAATTTTGGCTAGGATAATTCCACCATTTAATGTCTTTATTTAGACATTATCCTCTAGAAATAGTATTTCTTAAATTAGACAGTATCCATGTAAGACAATATTGTCCACTATGTCTTAAAATGACAGCAAAATCTTAGATTTGACAAAAACTAAATTTTTTTTCTTAAATTAATTCTTGATAAACTTTTTCAATTAAGTCCTCTATTTAATCATCTTTTATTTAATTAAGTCAAACTTAATTAAATTTTGATTTTAATCTGACAATATCATCCTATTTTGTGTCACCCATTAGGTTCCCAACTTTTTGTAAATGAACATAATTAATCCCATTAATCATGTTTATAAATCAAAAGCAGGATCTAACAACCCATGATGACCACTTAAATGTTAAAGAGTTAATGTAACCTCATCGAAACCTTCAGTAACCAGCCCATTAGTGTAATACAGGAATGTGCATAAGCATGTTATAGTGTTCTACTCATGCTTCAATCTTTGTTCGATCTTGCAACTCAAGGTTAAGGATCATGAACCTATGAGGAACGATTCCTCATAATTCACTTTGCTCTGGCTAGAGACTTTAAGCTAATTAACCATAATCAAGATCATTCGAGATAAGTTTCCATTGTCATTCAGAGTGGTGAATTCTTTTTGGATCACTCATCCATCTTCAGTACGTTTCATATCTTACCCAAAATCACCTTTATTTCGTATCCCTCTATTATGGACCCATTCGCAACAATCTTTAAGTATGATACTCCATATACAAGATGATGTGGTGTTGCAAGTCAGAGGACTGGTTACACAACTGACATAAGGGAACATATTCTATGGTTAAATCCTAGAGATCAATGCATACGATAGCATAATTTCAATTAGCATGAATTAGGTTATACGTACAACACGCGATCCATAACCTATAGGATCATGATACTACTTGTAGGGAATTCATACTCCTTGTAAAAGTCCAATCTCATTCAATAATGGCATTTAAAACTTTAACAAAATAACATAAATACATAACGAAAACAATAAACATGGAAAATGCCAAACTTTTTTGCATATCTTTAGTAGGGATGTATGCATGTTGTCATCAAAAATCAAATTTAATAAAATTAAATCACACATCTGTAAAGAAATAACCTAACTCTTAGATACTATAATCTAGAGTTAAATCCAATCGAAGAAAACCTGAAGGTAGGCAACTTGGTGTCGATCGGATCTACAAGGTCACAAGGAACATACTTATCTTGCCTTCAATGGTAATCCATACAGACTATAATTGAAGCCTTCTTAAGGATCAGTGGTTCTTTGGTGCTAGCCAAAAAACTCAATGACTCCCAACCAAAAGATAATCATGGACTACTTCTTCTTTCACATGATCTAAGAATTATTCTTGGACTATCAATGCACCAAAGGTAAAGGAAGAAAGGCAACTTGAGGTGGTGTGATAGTGGCAGCAATAGTGATTTTCAACCTTAGGGTGGTAATTGGGAGAATTTTAAGAGAAAACTGTATTCTCAAAAACCAACTCACACAAAGTGTTTTCGGTTCTCACTACTACTTAGTCATCTCGACCTATCCTTTGTAGCTAAATTCAACAACAATTATCTTAAGTAGTTGTCATCAAAATTAAACTCCTTAGATAGTTGAAACTCTTTCACCTTAAGCAACTTCATTTTGATTCCAATTCTCTTTACTATGGTGACCGTAACTTGTCACGAAATAAGTTCTAAGGAATTCAGCCAAAGCTTCATGAATCTAGACATGTTAGTCACTTTATGCACCATAGGTTATTTAGCTAGGTTAGGTTTCTATTAGAGTTTAATCTAAACTAAACTCATTATTTATCATATAAATAAATTAATTTATCTCATATAATTATCACATAATTAAATGCAAGATAAATAGATAAAACCATTTAGCTAGATGAAATAACTCGTTTTAATGAATTTTTATCCAAAAATAATTCATAAATTAAATTAAAACAATTTTAATTTAATAATAATCTTATCAATATTAATTATCTAAATAATTACTGTTTTGATGAGGTTATTAAGGAATTTTGGCTAGGATAATTCCACCATTCAATGCCTATATTTAGACATTATCTATCTAAGAATAGTATGTCTTAAATTAAACATTAACCAGATAAGACAATCTTATCCACTAAGTCTTAAAATGACAAAAAAATCTTAGATTTAACAAAATATAAATTTTTGTCTTAAATTAATTCTTAATTAAACTTTTTTTTCAATTAAGTCCCCCATTTAATTATCTTTTATTTACTTAAGTCAAACTTAATTAAATTCCAATTTTAATCCGACAATATCATCATATTTTCTAAGACCCATTAGGTTCCTAACTTTTTGGCAATGAACATCTCATTAATCATGTTTACAGATAAAAAGCGGGATCTAGTAACCCATATGATCACCTAAACGTTAAAGAGTCAATGTAACGTCATCGAAACCTTAAGTAACTAGCCTATTAGTGTAACACGGTCCTTTCACCATATATTCTGGAATAAGCATAAGCATGATATAGTGTTCTACTCATGCTTCAATCTTTGTTCGATCTTGCAACTCAAGGTTAACGATCATGAATCTAAAGGAATGATTTCTCATAATTCACTTTGCTCTGGTTGGAGACTTTAAGCTAATTAACCATAGTCAAGATCATTTGAGATAAGTCTCCAATATGACTTAAAATGGTGAATCCTCTTTGGATCACTTAGCCATTTTCAATATGTTTCATACCCTCCCAAAATCACCTTTATTTAGTATCCATCTATTATGGACCTATTCACGGTGATCTCTAAGTATGATACTCCACATACAAGATGATCTCGTATTGCAAGTCTGAGGACTAGTTACACAACTAGCACATAAGAACATATTCCATGGTTGAATCGTAGAGATCAATGCATACGACAACACATTGTTAATTCTCATGAATTAGGCTATACATATGACACATGATCCATAATCTACAGGATCATGATGCCACTTACAAGGAATCTGTACTTTTAGTGAAGCGTGGACTCATGCAATTATGGCATTTAAAACTTTAACAAAATAACATAAATATGTAGTGGAAACAATAAACATGGAAGATGTAGGGCTTTCTTATGGATCTTTAGTAGGGATGTAAATGTGTAGTCATCAAAAGTTAAGTTTAATAAAATTAAATCACATAACTGTAAAAAAATTACCTAACTCTGAGATATTGTAATCTGGAGTTAAATTCAATTGGAGGAAACATAAAAGTGGGCGACTTGGTGTCAGATCGAATCAATAAGGTCACAAGCAACACACTTGTCTTACCTGCAATGGTACTCCACACAGAAAATAACGGAAGCCTTCTTAAGGATTAGTGGTTCCCCGGTGCTAGCCAGAAGACTCAGTGAATCTCAACCAAAAGATAACCATGGACTATTTATTCTTTCACATGATCCAAGAATTATTCTAGGATTGTAAACGTGCCAAAGGTGAAAGATGAAAGGCACTGTGAGGTGGTGTGATGCTAGCAGTAATAGTGATTTTCAACCATAAGATGGCACTTGGAAGAATTTTGAGAGAAAACTATATCCTCAAAAACCAACTTACACAAAATGGTTTCGGTTCTTACTACTCCTTAGCCATCAGAACCTATTCTTTTTAGCCAATTTCAACAATAATTATCTTAAGTAGTTGTGATCAAAGTTAAACTTCTTTCATAGTTGAAACTCTTTCACCTTTAGCAACTGCATCTTGATTCCAACTCTCTTTACTATAGTGGTCGAAAGTAGTAACAAAATAAGCTCTAGGGAATTCGACCAAAGCATCATGTATCTAGACATGTTTGTCACTTTATGCACCATTGCTTATTTAGCTAGGTTTGATTTCAACTAGAGTTTAATCTAAATTAAACTTTTTTATTTATCATATAAATAAATTAATTTATCTCATATAATTATCACATAATTAAATACAAGATAAATAGATAAAAATGACTTAGCTAAATCAAATAATCCTTTTATGAATTTTATCCAAATAAAATTCATAAATTCAATTAAACATGTTAAATTCAATAATAATCTTATCAATATTAATTATCTAAATAATTAATATTTTGATAAGATTATTAAGGAATTTTGGCTAGGATAATTTCACCATTTAATGTCTCTATTTAGACATTATCCATCTAGAAATATTATATCTTAAATTAGACATTATCCAGGTAAGACAATCTTATCCACTATGTCTTAAAATGATAATAAAATCTTAGATTTCACAAAATATAAATTTTTATCTTAAATTAATTCTTAATTAAAATTTTCAATTAAGTCCATTTAATCATTGTTTATTTAATTAAGTCAAACTTAATTAAATTCTGATTTTAATCCGACAATATTATCTTATTTTGTGTGACCCATTAGGTTCCCAACTTTTTGGTAATGAACATGGTTAATCTCATTAATCATGTTTATAGATCGAAAGCGAGATCTAGTAATCCATCATGACCACCTAAATGTTAAAGAGTCAATTAACCTCATGAAACCTTCAATAACTAGCCTATCATCGTAATACGGTCCTTTCACCATATATTCTGGAATGAGCATAAGCATGATATGGTGCTCTACTCATGCTTCACTTTGTTTGATCTTGCAACTCAAGGTTAACGATCATGAATCTATGAGGAACGATTTCTCATAATTCACTTTGCTCTAGCTAGAGACTTCAAGCTAATAACAATAGTCAAGATTATTCGAGATAAGTCGCTAATGTCACTCATAGTGGTGAATCCTCTTTGAATCACTCATCCATCTTTAGTATGTTTCATATCCTAACCAAAATCACCTTTATTTAGTTTCCATCTATTTTGGACTTATTCGTGATGATCTCTAAGTATGATACTCCACATACAAGATGATCTGGTACTGCAAGTCTAAGGACTATTTACACAGCTAGCATATGAGGACATATTCCATGGTTGAATCCTAGAGATCAATGCATACAATACACAACGTCGATTAGCATGAATAAGGCTACACATATGACACGTGATTCATTACAAAAATACGTAGTAGTTATGATGCCAATTTTCCATGTCAATTGGTAGGATCATGATGCCACTTGCAAGGAATCTGTACTTCTAGTGAAGTTCAGCCTCATGTAGTCATGGCATTTAAAACTGTAACAAAATAACATAAATATGCAGCAGAAACAATAAACATGGAAAATGCTAGACTTTCTTACGGATCTTTAGTAGGGATGCAAATGTGTAGTCATCAAAAGTCGAATTAAAAAAATTAAATCACACATTTGCAAAGAAATTAACTAACTTCTAGATATTGTAATCGAAGTTAAATCCAATCAGAGAAAACCTGAAGGTGGGTGAATTGGCCTTTGATTAGATCTACAAGGTCACAAGTAACACACTTGTCTTGCCTCCAATGGTAATCTACACAGATGATAATTAGAGCCTTCTTAAGGATCAGTGGTTCTTTGGTGCTAGCCAGAAGACCCAATGAGTTTTAAACAAAAGATAATCATTGACTGCTTCTTCCTTCACATGCTCCAAAAATTATTCCAAGATAGTAAACACACCAAAGGTGAAGGAAGAATAGCACAATGAAGTGGTGTGATAAGGGTAGCAATAGTGATTTTCAACCTTAGGGTGGCACTTGGGAGAATTTTGAGAGAAACCCGTATTCTCAAAAACCAACTCACATAAAATGTTTTTGGCTCTCACTACTACTTAGCCATCCAAACCTATTTTTTTCAGCCAAATTCAACAAAAATTATCTTAAGTAGTTGTGATCAAAATTAAACTACTTATATAGTTAAAACTCTTTCACCTTAAGCAACTTCATTTTGATTCCAACTCTTTTCACTATGGTGGCCGAAGCTAGTCACAAAATAAGCTCTAGGGAATTCGACCAAAGCATCATGTATTTAGACTTGTTTGTCACTTTATGCACCTGAGGTTATTTAGCTATGTTAGATTTCTATTAGAGTTTAATCTAAATTAAACTCTTTTATTTATCATATAAATAAATTAATTTATCTCATATAATTATCACATAATTAAATACAAGATAAATTATAAAAACCATTAAGCTAAATCAAAAAATGCTTTTAATGAATTTTTATCCAAATAAAATTCATAAATTAAATTAAAAATTTTTAATTTAATTATAATCTTATAAATAATAATTATATAAATAAATTAATACTTTGTTAGGATTATTAAGGAATTTTGGCTAAGATAATTCCACCATTTAATGTCTTTATTTAGGCATTATCCATCTAGAAATAGTATGTCTTAAAGTAGAAATTATCCAGATAAGACAATCTTATCCAGTATGTCTTATAATGACAACAAAATCTTAGATTTCACGAAATATAAATTTTTATCTTAAATTAATTATTAATTAAACTTTTTTCAATTAAGTCCTCCATTTAATCATCTTTTATTTAATTAAGTCAAACTTAATTGAATTCTAATTTTAATCCGACAATACCATCCTATTTTGTGTGACCATTAGGTTCCCAACTTTTTGGCAACAAACATAATTAATCTCATTAATCATGTTTACAGATCAAAAGCAAGATCTAGCAACCCATCATGACCACCTAAATGTTAAAGAGTCAATGTAACCTCATCCAAAACCTTTCAGTAACCAGCCTATTAGTGTAATACGGTCCTTTCACCATATATTCTAGAATAAGCATAAGCATGTTATAATGTTCTACTCAAGCTTTAATCTTTGTTCGATCTTGCAACTCAAGGTTAACAATCATGTATCTGTAAGGAACATTTCCTCATAATTCACATTGCTCTGGCTAAAGACTTTAAGCTGATTAACCATAGTCAAGATCATTCGAGATGAGTTTCCAATGTCACTCAGAGTGGTGAATCCTCTTTGGATCACTTATCCGTCTTCAGTATGTTTCATGTTCTACCCAAAATCACCCTTATTTAGAATCTATTTATTGTGGACCCATTCACAATGATCTTTAAGTATAATGCTCCACATACTAGCTGATTTAGTATTACAAGTCTGAGGACTAGTTACATAATTGGCACATGAGAACATATTCCATAGACACTTGAATGACTAATACCAAATAGAGTTCTCATATAGGCCATGTTCAGTGAACTTGTTTCCACAGTACAAACACCATATGCTATCCCCAAGTATCTCTTATAATTCAACTTCTATGAGATCAAAGAGTTGTATACATCTAATGCATGAAGGCTTAGCATATGCTAGTCTTTATGCATTGCCAATACCTTGTCTTGACAATATGATACTTAGAATATTTTTATAAATACGACTTTGATGCAAATGATCGCATTGTCATAACTTTATTACTATCTTTACAAGGTAATTGTGTTTTAAGGTGTTTCATCCAATTATTGTTTGCATGGTAGTCAATCACACTGCTAACATGAACGAAAACCTTTATCACTGTAAGTAACATGTACATAATTAATTGACTTTTATCACTGTAAGTAACATGTACATAATTAATTGACTATGTATCCTATGTCCTAATCCAATTGGTTCAAAGGCATACACCAACAAGAGTACATCTATAAAAGACATATTAAGAATAAGTCATCACATGACTAAGTCCTGAGCCAAAAATGATGTCAATCACTGTACAAGAGGTCAGATGCACCATTAAAAATAGTCAAGCTAACATGCTCAACTCTTTGAACAAGGGAGTATAAGCCCCATTATCAAAAGAAGTGATAGCCAAAACAAGATGCCATAATCAAGCTATATATGACCTAACCAACGTTAGCTAACATCAGAGACACTAAAAAAATCTAAAAACGATAACTTCGTACAAGGGATAAATTAGGATGTAGTTGATGCAATCCCTAAACCTAATACTTATTTCCAAGATAGCGTGGACTTAAGGGGAATGTAACCACGAAACACAACCTTGATGACCATTGTCACACTAAGCAGAGCTAATAGGTGCAGCTAGAAACAAAACCCAAACATCTATTACCATGTCAAAAAAGTGAAAAAAAAAGGTATAAAAAACCTTTGCGAGCATGCAATGAAAAAAAATGTAATGGATAAAGAACGACCACAATGATTGCTATCACGTCTCAACAAAAACTACAAGTTCTAAGAAGTGTAAAAGGCAGCAATTCATGCCCCTCTATGAAAAGATAATCAAGAAAGAGGTCTAGATGCGTAAGTGAAGATTATACTCATATCCACCATTTATATTCATGTTAAGAGATAAAAAATTAATAAGATATAAACCTTAAAACATCATTCAACTTTGTTGTGTTTATTATTTAATCATTGTAACATTTTTCTTTTAATTCAACACTTAAAGTTTAAAAAATTACTTATATCAATGCATCTCAAATTATTAATAAATATTTAATTTTTACAAATCATTTATCAATAAAATAAAATTGATTCGATAATATAAAAATAATAAAATAAATATGATCGTATTTTTTGAAATAAAATAAAGAATCTATCATTATATGACATATAATAAAAGAATTTAGAGCTATTTGAATAATGTCACATAAAAACATGCCTTGAAAAATAACTAAAATACTGTACAATATTGAAAAAAAAATGACCACAAAATGAATACATAAAGGTATCAAAATTTACATAAAATGAATATGACACAAAATTCATAGTTATTTGAATAATTTCAATTAAACTTGATAATTTTACACATAACACTAAAAAATAACTAAAATAGAATACAACATAAAAAATAATAATAACATCAAAAGAATGCATAGATGTGTGACAATTTATATGGTTATAACACAAAAAATAACATAAATACAATATGAATAGACAAATCATTATCTCCTTTTTATCACTTAATTAGTTGTCATTTACCACAATTGCCTTTTAGTTGATTAACATTTGCCATGATTGCCTTTCAATTAATTAGCTATTGTCAAAATTACCTTTAAAATGTTTGTCCTTCAATTTACCTTTAGTTCTAAACTACCTTCAATTGACAATCAGTTAAGGGGATTGCTTTTATATTGCTTGTATTTAAATACTTGTGTTGCTTCGATTTTAATGTTGTTGATAGCAAATCAATTAAAATTTTAAGATGAAATGTAACACGAATTTAGAGTTTATGCTAAATTATGATAAGCTATGCAAATATCTCACTTAAGGACAACTTTTGATAGATATACAAATTACCAAATGAAATTTAGACAAACACTAACTACATCATTACACAATATATATCATACAAATTTTGGAGTTAATTGAATTGTATTAATTACATTTTGGCAATCTTCGATATAATATGATTATATAATATGAATACAACAAGAAAAAATAATTAAAACACAACATAAAGAAAATATGAACATAACACAAATAGATGAAAATATCAAATTCAACATAGGAAAAAAAAACTAAAACACAACCCAAAAAATAACATGATGTAAAATTGATAGTTATTTAAATAGTGTTAGTTAGACTTAGTAATTTTGACATAACACGAATACCAAAAAGTAACTAAAACACAATGGAAACTGAATAATAGCATTAACATGATACTAATCCATGAGTAAGTCAAAATCTATTTAATATAAATTACTTTTGTGTCAAAATTTATATATATGTAATACTTATGATACAAAAAGCACAAGTACAAACATAATCACTATACAAAAATCTTTATAAAGTACAAAGCAAGTTCAAGACATATCTGTCATCCTAATAAAGCATCATCGCCGTGAATACCTGCTTAACTTTCATCCAAAACCAATTGCAAAATTAAAGAGATATTTAGAATAAATCAAAGGGATTACTTTAATTTTTTTTTATGAGATTTCGTAAGATGTTTTTGAGTATAAAGATATTACTATTTCAATAATATAAATATTAATATAAATAATACTTTAATAATTATTATAATATAAATATTACAATTTATAAATATAATAATTTTTAATAATACATAGTATTATTTTTAAGTTTTTAATAATAATATAATATTGTAGTATTAAATATAATTGTTAACATACTATTATTTGAAATATTAATATTAATATTCAAAATTATTTTTTAATATTTTTACCCTTATATCAATATTACTTTTCAAAAAGTAGAAATGGTATTTCAATAATAATTATATTAATAAATGTAATATTTTAATAATTAATACTTTAATATTTATATCAATGTTAATATTTTAAAAAGTAAAACTAATATTATAATAACAATTGTATTAATATAAATAAAATTTTAATAATATTAATACAAATAATCTTTTAGTAAAAATTATATTTATTGAATTAATGCTTTAATAATAGTTATAATATTTTTAAACATTAACATAATTAATTTCTTAATATAAATGGTATTATTGTAGGCACTTAATATTAATATAATATTTTATTATTAAATATCATTATTTGACATATGAATAGTAAAATATTAATATTTTAATAATAAATTATATTTAATATTTTAATAATTAATATATTACAGTATTTTCTAAAAAACCCAACAATAGAGAATTTTTTTTGTAGCACATCCAAACAAAAAAAAAACCTCTACCTTTTTGAAAAAATCTTCATATTTTTTTTTTAAATATTGTTTAAAAGTTAGTTAGGAAATTTTGAAAAGCATGCTCTCTAGTGAGACTTGTTGTTCAATAGTCTAATAAGCAATAATTATTTGAGAAAAGAAAATAAAAAAATCAATTATTATTGAGGAAATTGAAAATATTAATTTACCCTTAATTTAAAAAAGCCATCTTTTCTCTTCGTACCCCTTTTTTCTCTCTTACCTCTTTCTTTTCCATCTCCCGTCGATGCTCTCTCTTCCCATCTTTCTAATAGACAATAAATATTGTTTTTTTTCTTTGTTAGAACAAAAGGTTTTTGTTCATAAGTTTCATTATAATATTAAAAAAAATACTAATAGAAAAGTACACCACCATCTTTGAAATGAACAAAACCTTAATTTTTATTTTTTTGGGCAACCAAGAAAAAAAATAGCATTTTTTTCCATCACCAATCTTTCTTCCTCTCTTTCTTCACTTTCATTGAAACTTTTTATCTCGTTTTCTTCTTATTTTTCTCATAATTGTACATTTTTATTTTTCCCAAAAAAAAAGGAACTCATTGTTTGGATTAGGTCAATTTTTTTCTTAAAAAAAGGATAGATCCATTTAATACATTAAATAAAAGGGTGTATCTTTTTCTTATAAAAAAATGCTTTGGTATTTCACTGGAAAAGGAATGATCATTTTCTAACTGATCTATCTATTTTTATACAGAATGATTTGGGAAATGAAAAGAAAAAAAAGGCATATGGATCGATTTTTTTTATAAAGGATTGATCCCTAATTTCCAAGTATATTTTCATAGCAGTAAACAATCAATCCTTTTCAATAAAGGATCAATCCTTCCTACTCATATTCATAAATAAACATCCATAAGCAAAATGGATTTAACCTTAATGAAAATTATGGTTTCAAAATATTTGTGTTGTTCTCATCATATAATACATTAGATTTATAAGGATATAAGATTTAAAAAATTAAATATATTAATATATCTATATCTAGGCTGATATCAATGTTATATATATTTATGTAATACAAAAGTACAACATGTGTGGGAGTTCCATATATAATACAAAAGTATAACTATCCAGCCTACACATAGCTATGGAAATTGTAACACATCAAGTATATGGCAGAACACCATGTTGGAGGAAGTAGACTAGACTTAATACTGCAACAACAAAAGCCTAAAGGCTTGAACCTTCCAAACTATATCATTTTTAGGGCTTTATTGGCTGATTTCAACTTTATAATGATAAACGAATATGTACAAAGTGTAAGAGCAATATAGGCTAATAGCCATGTCATATGCGCTATCAATGCAATAAGGTAAGTAAGTTGCTTCTATGCATAATGCAACATGTTTATGTATTGATATTATTATAACCTTTAAACATATACATATAAACTATATGTACATGCTGTATAACTCTAGGTACTTATAAATATATGTAAATATTGCATAACTCTTGATCATAATACCTTCATCTAATTGCTTTTGTCATTCAAAATGACTTTAAACTAACATAATTTGTAATAAATGCTTCAACAATCAAGCACAACTATATATCATATAACAAAACAATATGTACATATTTGTTAGTTTTAACAGCTTTGAATTAATCTTGGTTTCGATATAATGAACACTTAAGTTTAATTAACTTGTAATTAAATGTTTTTAAGTTAACATTTTTAACTTAGTTTTCTTCTTCTTTAAATTGTTTAAGACATTATATTTTCTTAAATCATTCAAGACTTCATATTTTCTAAACAAAAATGTTTAAAATATATACTGATATTTAGAATATGTTTGAGACTTGTTTTATTAAGTTTTAAGTTAAGAAAAATCATTTTACAAAGTGTTTTCAATGTATACATAGTATCGATACCAAGCTAAAAACCCCCAAAAGTATTGATACAAACCTTCAAGTATCAATACAATGTGTTCAGTATTGATATACATTATGCAAGTATTAATACCATGCTTGGCAAAAGCTAAGGTGAAACCTTTATTTGTATCGATACAAACCATGCCAATATCGGTATAATAGGCTAAGTCTTAATACAAGTGCTTTTTGTATCAATACCATATGCTTAGTCTCGAGACGCATGTTCCTTCTATCAATACCAAGTCTCATAATGAGCAAAAATTCAAACTTGTATCAATACCACACCATATGACTCGAGACTAGAGAAGCGTATTTGACCATTAGTTTGAGATTTTGAAGCTCCAATGGCTACATCACTTAGTCAAACACTACAAATAGCCATATTGATAATTAAAGCTAGAAATAAGCTTCACCAACACTCTTAAAAGCAAGAATCAAGAAAAAAATTATATATAGCCATATCATTCATCTCTATAATCTTTAAAGTAGTTCTTTCATTGTATAAGGTTAAGTCTTCCTATCATTCATTATATTTTTTTTATGTTATATCTTTGTAATCATCCCTCTTAGAGTTCAAACTTGTAAACACTCAACATTTTAAAGGTCCTTCTTATTTGCACCTATAATCCTTATATATTGAGGAAGTTACTACCTTAGCCATCAAAAGGTAGAGAGGTTGCTACCTTATCCTAAAAAGATAGAGAGGTTACTATCTCAGCCTAGAAGATAAAGAGGTTTCTACTAAGCCTTTAAAAATAGGGAGAATGTTCTATCTCAGCCACAAAAAATAAGGAAGAGGTTTTATCAAAGCCTTAAAAGATAGCGAGTTGTGAAGGTTATACCTTATCCTTGAAGGGTAAAAGATTCAAGTTAGTGAATTAAAGAACTCCTCAGCAAAAAAGGTCAAGGAAAAGGACGTAGGCAAGTGAGGCTGAGCCTCTATAAATAATTATGTTTGCTTCTCTATCCTTTACCCATTAATCTTTATTTCACTAACTTACACCTCTAAGATATTCATTTCTAGATTTTTCAACTTATATGTTCAAAGTTTTAATTTAAAAATTTTTGAGAAATCAATTCCCCCTTTTAATTTTTGTCACCACATTCAAGGTCTAAAAATTGGAATCAGAGCTTATGTCTCAATCTTATAGGCTTAACATCTTTGAGCAAAAATTTCCAAAAGACCCAGCAAAATGGTTAGTGGTAATTTCTTTAATATGGGCCGAGAAGGACATTCAATTGTAAGGTCTCCATTCCTTAATGATAAAGATTATGCTTATTGGAAGATAATAATGAGGTTATTATTCGAAGCAAATGATTATCAAGCTTGGAAAATAATCATAAATTGTCTAACCATTCAATGAAGGTGATAAAAGATAAGGAAGTCCCTAAGGAGGAAAATGAATGGGATGAGAGAGACCTTAAATTGGCTCAATTCAATAGTAAAGTAATGAACATTTTTTTTACATAATAAGGCCAAATGAGTACAATCGGGTGTTCCTATGTGATAATATCAAGGAGATGTAGGACAAATTGGCAATCATACGTGAAGAAACTAGTCAAGTCAAAGAACCAAGATAAGTATACTCACCCGTGATTACAAAATGTTTAAGAAGAAACTAAAGGTGGAAATTATAGAAAAACCCGATTGATTTATAGACATTGTCAATGGCTTGAAAGGTCTTGGCAAGACTTATCCCAATAAGGAGATGGTCAAGAAAATGTTGAATAACCTTTACAAGTCATGAAAGCTAAGATGTCCACAATTAAAGAATCAAAGGATCTCAACCTTATTACGAGCTTATTAGATCATTCATCACCTATGAAATGAAGATGAATCATGGAAAAGAGCAACCAAGGAAAGTTGGAGTTATATTAAAAGCTTTTATGAGTGAGAAAGAAGAAAAAATGAAGAAAAAGATGGTTAAGAAGAATAGATGATCATCCTTGCTAGAGAGTTCAATAGGTTCATCAAGATGAACAAAGGACAATCATCTCAAAGAAGCAAATTTGAAAAAGTTATGTGCTATAATTGCAACAAATCGGGCCATGTCAAGTACAATTGCCCTTTGTTAAAGAAGAAAAAGAATAAAAAGAATAAAGCATTTATAGCAACTTAGGGTGACAGTGACATTTTTTATGATGAAAAGTCTGATGATGAAATGCTCAACCATTACTTTATGACCTTTGATGAGCCCAAGGTAACCTTTAACTCTTGTAATTTAAATTCTTACACATTTGATGAACTGGAGTTTGAGAAAATAAATTCAAAACATAGAAAAATGATTTATAAATTGAAATTGACTTACTATTAAAATCTAAAGTTGAGTTTGAAAATGAAAATAAGGAATTAAAAAATGATTTTGATAATTCTAAGTTAAAATTGAAATTTTAGAAAAAATTAATTTTAATTTGAAAAAAATTGAAAACTTGGAACATGAAAAGAAAAATAGTTTAGAAAAATCATTTCAATTGAGTATGACTGAATGTGATCATTAAAAAATACCATAGCCATGCATCACCTACTTTCCCTATTAAAAAAAAGATAAATTTTAAAATAAGGCAAGTATGATACCAACAGGTACAAGGGACTTAATAACTAACATTTAAGAACCTAAGTCAATTTGGGTACCCAAATGCAAATGAAAGTCTCTTGTAGGAGTGTTGGAGCAATAAGGAGCAAAGTAATATAAATTGATGCTCTAGACATGAGGAAGTATAATGGATAACTTCTAAACATTAAGCCTGCTTTTATCATATATAGTTGCCTATTCATGTTATATATATATATATATATGCGCATGGGTGTGTATGTTTATTTATATATAAAATATTTTATTGAAAAAATAATTTTTATACTTTGATGCAAAATGATTTTAATGAAAACACATATCTTGCATCTTGAATATGTTTAAGCTTGATTAAATATCTATTTGATGTTTTAAATGCTTAATGATGATATGTTTAATTGATTTGTGAAATGATGTTATGAAGCATAAACTTAAGTATGAGTTTATAAAAGGTTGATTTTGATGATTTCATGTTTTTGAGTATTTAGCAAGCTTTAGTGGATGAATGAATTGTATGCATATCCTTAGAGGGCACATATAAAGCTTACATATGTAATTTTATGCCATAAAACATGCTCTTACTAAGATCTTAAGATTCTTTTATGATTTATATTTAATTTCACCTTCATGAGGCTCAAGATGTTTAATCATGTTGTTTGCTCGTAATTTATGGCTTATACAAGTTTCATAACATTAAATTTGCTTATAAACTTGTGCACATATGTTTTGAATGAAAAATGTCATTTTTTCAATGTTTAAGATTGCATATTAATTGAACTCAATGCATAGCATAACCAAATATACAAATTCATTGAAACTTGATTTTAAAAGTTTTTTTAATTCAAACTTTTAAACATTCATATAAGTTTCAAATGTTTAAAATCAGAAGGTTTGCATTGAAATATCATATAATAGGTTTTGGAAGTTAAAGTTGCATGTTTTTCTAAGCATTTTTAGGAAAACTCAAAGAAAGCATTGATACTTTGAGACCTATATTGATACAACAGATAATAACCTAGGGAAACCTAGAAATATGAGGTCTATATTGATACAAAATTCCCCGTATCAATAAACTACAACCTGTATCGATATAGCAGCCTCTTGCATCGATGCGTGTAGTGCATTTTGGCTAGTACAAGTTGTTTTTGATTGAAAAATGCATGTTTGATGATTTTAATGGGTTTTCACTTAATTTGCTTCATTTTTATGATTTTTAAACCTTGATAAACATCATTTCATTACTCATCACATGCTTGAACATTTTAATTGATAAACTGATGAATGTTTCACAAATCTAATGCATGACTAAGTGCTTAGATTTAAGTCATGATGCTTATATGTATAAAATGGTTTTTATGCTTAATTTGAATATTGTTCTTTGCAAAATTACAATTGGTTCCATTAGTGCTAACTATTATCAATTAGCCTCAAAAGGTTTTCTTTAATCAATAATTGATATAGTTATATTCAATGAAAATCTTATCTACCAACAATTGGTATCATTTGTTTTTCTTTTAAAGTTAGTGTTTATTGAAAATCTTCTTTTTAAATGTTTTTCCATAAATATTATCATTGACATTTTAGTACTACTCATGTCTATCCTTTGCCATGATTTTTTTCTAAGTTTATGCAATGTCTCATAAAGCGAAAAGCTATTTTTAAAAAGATAAACACTTACATAACATAAAAGGCAAACAAGCATTGCAACCTTATTGAATCAGACCTAGACCTTTAAAAGATTGCTTAAGACTTAGATTCATGAAAAGTCAAAATAAGCATATCAACAAACTTGGTAAGGTTATGGCAATTGCTAAACTTATTTTTATCTTTTGACATTAATTTAGTGACGCATAATTTAATAGCTAACATTTGGTATCTTTGTATGCTTGAATTGTTTGCTTTTCATAAATTTTTTAACATGATCATGAGTTGTTCTAACAATTAGTATCCTATGTCATTATTATATCTTGACTCTTGGTTCAAAATGCTTATGTTTGATCCTCATGCATGTTCATTGATTAAGATAACCATCTTTACCATGATTGAAATATACCTACTCCTAATTACATGCTGAAGTTGTATATAGTGATATTATGCATAAACACTGGGTATATTCTCTTATGAAAATAAATAGCAATATGGTTTATGAAAAATTGCTCAAAATTGATCTTATTGTAAATTCCTCATATAAGCAAATGATTTTTCAACCTATGAAAATTTTTCTATGCTTTACTAGCTATATGGTTTAATTGATTGATTATGAGTAGTATGCATATGCACTAAAAATTCAACATTAGGTATTATTCTTGCATATAGACGACAATTGGGATTTATTACCATATCTTTTATACTCATAATCTTATTTTTGCTTAGAAATTTACAAATGAATACATAAAATTTGAACACTTCAAAGCTTATATTTTTTTCTTAATAATTGGTATACATGTGCTCAATTATTTTATGACTTCGTATGCCTTATAGAATTCTTAGTTAACTTAGCACCCCTAGCTTTGAATTGTCCTACCTTTTGATATAACAAAAAGGGGAGAATAAGGGTTAATTTTCTTGTTTTAATTGTATATCTATAAGAAAACAAATAGAAGCGAGAATTATTTCATGTGTTCATATTGATTACATCTCATGAATGTAAAATAATTTATGTTGGTTTATAATGTTAAGGCCTAATCTAACCTTGTTTGCCATTGCCAAGTTTTTATAGAAGCATTTTATAAAAATTTCATATCTTTAAAAGATACTTTTATTAAAGAGGAGTTTT
>JBBYHK010000006.1:20523336-20534275 GCA_038382065.1 Adansonia grandidieri | reverse complement strand
TTTTAGTTCATATTTTCAACTTACTTTTCTTCTTTAAATCATTTAAGACTTCATATCTTCTAGAGAAAGATGTTTCAAATATATACTAATATTCAAAATGTGTTTGAGACTTCTTTTAATAAGTTTTAAGTTAAGCAAAATTATTTTGCAAAGTGCTTTCAATGTATGTATTGATCTAATGCATGTTAGTATTAATACCAAGCTTAAAACCCCTAAAAGTATTGATACAAACCTCCAAGAATTGAAACAATGTGTTTAGCATTGATAAGCATTATGCAAGTATCAATACCATGTTTGGTAGAAGCCAAGGTTTGCATGAAACCCTCATTTGTATCGATATAAACCATGCCAGTATGGATACAATAGGCTAAGTCTCAATACAAGTGTTTTTTTGTATTGGTACCACAGGCTTAGTCTCGAGACCCATGCTCCTTGTATCGATGCCAAGCCTTGTAACGGATGAAAAATCAAACATGTATCGATACCACACATATGACTCAAGACTAGAGGAGTGCATTTAATAGTTAGTTTGAGATTTTGAAGCTCTAATGTATACATCACTTAGTCAAACACTACTAATGACCATATTGATGGTCAAGGCTATAATAAGCCTCACCAACACTCATTAAAGCAAAAATCAAGAAGAAAATGTGCATATAACCATATCATTCATCTCTATAAGCTTCAAAGTAGTTCTTTCATTATATAAGGTTAATTCTTCCTATCATTCATTGCATTTTTTAGGTTTTTATCTTTGTAATCATCCTTCCTAGAGCTCAAACTTGTAAACACTCAACCTTCTAAAGGTCTTTCTTGTTTACACTTGAAATCCTTGTACAAAGGGGAGGTTACTACCTTAGTAATCAAAAAATAGAGAGGTTGCTATCTTATCCAAAAAGGATAGAGAGTTTACTAACTCAGCTTAAAAAGATAGAGAGGTTTCTACTAAGCCTTTAAAAGTAAGGAGAAAGTTCTATCTTAGCCACAAAAGATAGGGAAAAGGTTTCTATTTAAGCCTTGAAAGACAAAGAGTTGTAAAGGTTATACCTTCTCCTTAAAAAGTAGACAATTCAAGTTAGTGAATTAAAGAACTCCTCAACAACTGAGGCCAAGGGAGAAGACGTAAGCAAGTGAGGTCGAACCTCTACAAATCATCATGTTTGCTTCTCTATCCTTTACTTATTTATCTTGTATATTTCACTTGCTTACAACTTCAAGATATTCACTGCCAGATTTCTTAACTTATATATTTAAAGTTTTAATTTGGAAAAGTTTTTGAGAAATCAATTCCCATTCTTGATTTCCATCACCACATTCAAGTTCTAACAATATTACATAACTATATGTGCAAAATAAAGCATACTTATAGTTATATATTTCAAAATGATATGTACTTTTTTGTATGCTTGAACTTTCTACCTCAAATTTCAACGATTTAAGTTGTTACATATTTCACCTCTTTAAAATAAATAATTAGAATAAATGATTCCACACCAAAAAGAATAGAACACTAAATTATAACTAATTCAATGAATATAACTAATTCAAACCACGTTGTGTTTCATAGAATACAAGTTGAAACACCATATTACATCTATATAAATTTCTAAGACTAATTGGTATTAATGATGTAAATTTCTTTTCTTTTTATATATTTGAAACTATGTCTACCTATATGTACTTATATCTATAACAATATGTACATTTATTAGAAAGATATGTACTATAAAACTATATATATTTTCAAAATAATTTTTAATTCAAGTTTATTTATCTAAAATATTATATGAAATACATATTCTGACATGTAGGCTGTCATACCTAGATACACGATGTATGATTATAATATACAATTGATATCTATGTTGAATGAGAAATTGATCTCATTGTTGATGGATGGTGTGTAAATCGAACCGGTTCGGGCTTAAGCTTACCTTAGGTTAAAAGTCGAATGGGCATTACTTTTTAGAGCCCAGCCTGTTACTGTATTTTGAGCATATCCTAAAACTAATCAATGTCTGATTAAAACATGTCTTTCTGAACAAGTGTTTAAAACGGTTTTGTTTTTCAATTATAAAAATTGTTTGGACGTTTATTGTTCATATGTTTTTTATTTTGTTTGAAATTCTTTTATTCCTTAGACTTTTTGTCCAAAAATATGAACTTTTTTAGAGAACAATGCATTCTTTTAATTCATTGAGTTACTTGGTAACTGCTGTCGACCAATAATTTAAATAAAAAGGCTTGGGACACAAATTGTGCGAAACTATCAAGCACCCGAGAAGTAAGCAATAATTGTCTTAAGATTAGAGATTTCAGCATTGACTCAATCGCTTCTTTAATCTAATGTTTAAAATTGGTAATTCCATGTCATACTCAAATTTTAATTCAAGTTTATTTATTTGAAATATTATTTTTATGCAATGTTATTTCTCTTGCTTAAAGCAATATCTGTATTTTATTTCACATACGCAGTATTTAATTTATGCATATTTTTGTTTAATTCAACATAGGGTGTAACATTTTTAAGATGATTATTCATATTTTTTTACATTCTATGTTTATTCCTATTCTATTTATATATATTGTTTTATCATTTCATTCTTAATTCATATTTTTATTTTAAATTTTTCTGTAATTTTTTATTTTGTTTATTTTATTTTGTTTCCTATGTTTCTATCTCGTACATTATTATGATTGTTACATAAGGAATAATACAATAGACAAAACATCTTCTAAATACAAAGAAATTAATAATATACTTTACAAATTGCAAGGAAAATCAAACCAAAAGCTGTGAGAAAAATTATATAATACACTTATTACAACGTTTTAAGTTTGATTGGTAGGAATTTCTGGGGTTTTTGCAAATTGCGAGGACTATCTAGCATAGTCTCAATATCTTCTATATACAAACAAGATAAAAATATACTTCTCAAATTTCAAAGAAATAATCAAACCTTGCAAAACCCTAGCAATCCTATTATTTGTTCCATATGTCACTAACAAACACTAAAATCGTGTCTCATCTTACCCTTGATTCAATCAAAAAAGATAATAGTGAGACACAAGTAAGAGTATGAAAACAAAGTTCAAGAAACCATAGCCAATAATTATAGAAAGTTGGAAAACTAAAATAAAACAATTAATTCAAAATAATAAAAAAACAATATGGAAAAGAGTAGATTAGGTAACATATTTTGATTGAGTGGTAGTAGAAGGAACATGGCATTGGCAACAAGAACTAAACCCAAAATGAAACCTTAGCCAGCAATCATTGAGATTTTTTCATCAACACTTAATAAGGATATCACCTATTTCTTAGAGAAATGAATGTTTGGTCTTCCTATCTTTGATAGGAATGGTTGCTAATAATGGTTATGAGAGTAGTATTCAGTTTGATGAAAAATAAAAGAAAAAGAGAGGTGAATGACAAAGAACTAAAATGAAAAAATAAAGAAAAGTTTAATTCATTAAAGTTATTTAAATCTTTAAAAATTTCTCAATAACAATTTCTCATTTTTCTTTCGTTGGACCATTGAACAATTATTCAAGAAATGTTCTTTTTTTATTTTCTAAAGCTAATGTCTACTAACAAACAAAACCATATTCTCATTATTATTGTCATTAAAGGTGTAAGAATAGGAGGTGAAGCAGATGTGATATAAAACAACCTGGAGTAGTCTACGAAAGATAGAAAAGAAATAACTAAAGTCCAACTGAGCTAGGCAGGGTAGGCAGGTTCAGTCATTTATAACTTCTCCACCCCTTGTTTGTATGTTAAAAACCTTAAAATCATGCTTTCCAAAGCTAAATGCCGTCTTTCACTCTTCTTTTCTCCCCTTATTTCTCTATTTCAATCGTTATTAAACACAACGATCACCCTTTTGAACCCTTTTCATTTCTGTTACTATTATTAGACTAATTATTTAAAATTCCTTATGTTATGACTTAATAATCAACATTTAATGAATATATTTTGTTAATGAGTGTCTTTCTTTAAGATTACTTTATATAAGTTATAATTTTAAATATCGAAAATCATTAATCAATTATAAGTTACTGTATTTGATTTGAGAGTGTTATTATTGTAATCATTAACTTCATTAATTTTAATAAGTGATCTTGTATTATTATTAATTAATTAATAATAAAATTTTGCTAAATGAGTATTGTAAGGACAGTTGTTAAGGTTATTGTTACTAGAATTTACATACCCACTTTATGGGTTAAAAAATATTTTTTAAAAAAAAATTATATTTTTAAAGAAAAGTAGGTTAAAATTTAAAAAATAAGAAAATAGTTTTTTAAGTAAGTAGTTAGTTTTTAGTTGTAAATGTTTTTTTAAAAATAGAAAGATATAAATACTCCTAATTTTATTTTAGCATTATAATTTTAATTTATTTTTTCTCAACTAAGTGTTGTTTGATAAACTAAAAAAATTAAGTGCTTTTAGTTTTGAATTTTACTAGTACTGAATTTGAATTATAAAACCATTTGATATATTATTAAAAATTAATTGCTAAATATAAATATACTATTGATAAGTGTAAATGTTGAATTCTTAATACTCTTAATTTTACATTACCCCTAGTTTTATTAACTCTATATTATTTCAAATAATTAAAGTCAAATTCTATAGAACATATTTCGATTTGAATATAACGATTAAATATTTGAAAAAAATTAAACTATCAAATATAAGAATATCATGAATCTAAAAAAAATAAATGTATTAAACAAATATAGTAACACTTTTACCCTTATTTTTATTAAACTCTATGTTATTTCAAAAAATCAAATCCAAATTCTATATAATTTGAATATAACTATGAAATATTTGAAAAAAAATAAACTATTAAGTACAAAAATATCATGAATCTAAAAGAAATGTTTTAAACAAATACAGTATAGTAATTCATTTAAACTATAATGTAGTTGATTTGTTATTTGCTTTCTTAAATAAATCATAAAAATTTGATCAATTCTTCCTCCAGCTTAAGGACTTTCAACATTATTTTGAAGCATTCTTTACATGCTCTAAGAACCATTTGTAATGGCTAATTTTCTAACGTAATTATGTATAGCTATATAAGAAAAAACAATGTGTTCTTGTACTGAAAATGGAAATGGTGCCATCCTCTTCATAGTTGGAAGCTTTTAGAACTCTGAAAGATTACTGTAGCCACGTGCCCCGCCTTTAAAACTTTGAACGATCTGGAGGGCATAGCATGCTCAACTTAAAAATAAATGATGGTTGGTCATGGTTAAGCCTTTGAGTTATCCCTTAATCGGGATTTGGATTAGCTGTAACAATATGAAGGGGAGAGAGACCATCAGGCGAGTCACTCATCTAACTAGTCTCGGATAGCCACCATGAAATGGCCGTAAACTTGGCATCACCATCGATCATTTCAAGCTAGGCAGGATCAGATGCCTACTAAAAATGATATTCTGAGTTACGAAACTTGAGACATCAGTTTCAAGGTCTATAAAGTCCAAAGATTCGTTGGTTGGGTTCGGGAGTTGATTACGCACGGGGAAGGATGAACATCCCTATGACGCCCAAAATCGGTACCTACTAACTACGCTAACTTTGGTCTCGATTAAATAGGTTCTATTTAGCCTTTATTTAGATATAATTCCCTTTAATGAATGAAGTTTTGTATAAATAGATCCAGTTTTTCTTCTTTTTAAAAAAATAAAACTAGCTCATCTATGCGCCTCAGAGATGTGAGGAACATAGGGAGTTTTTATGAATATAAAGTCCAAATTAGGTTTTGAAAATTTTGACATTCTGCATTAGGCATTGGAGAGATACCAACACGAAACATCACCTCGTAAATTTTATTGGGAAAATGAATTTTAAATATGAATGCATGATAATTTTTCAAAAGTAAACGAGTTAGTGAGGTGAAAAAAGCGAAATATAATAATATCATAAGCAAGCAATCACAAACAAAAGAATGTAAAAAGGAGGGGCGATCGAAATGTATCTCATAATTGTTTTCGATTATTGAAGAATAATCGAGATGACAATTTTACAGACTGGTCTAGATTCAATGGTAATTTGAAGAACAAAGATGGTTTTTATTAAAGTAGTCTAAGGCATCTGGAAGAGAGAAATTTTTGGATGTTTTTGAGGTAAAGCAGGGGTTGGAATATCCCCTTGGAGATGTAGGTTTGGAGTATCCCCAAAGATAAAGTAAGAAAAATATTTAGGAACAAAAAAATTTTGTATCTTTTTTTAAAAAAATGGGGTTGGAGTATCCTCTCAGAGTAATGGGGTTGAAGTATCCCCAAAGTTAGGAAAACATTTAGGAACAAGGAGAAAATTTAAAATTTTTTAATTAAAAACGAGGTTAGAGTATCCCCTTTAAGTAATGGAGTTAGAGTATCTCCATTAGCAAAAATTTTAATATGAAATCCTATTTTTTGTATTTTAATCTTGATCCGAGTTAAAAAAGGCTGATGTTGTAAGGGAACCAATATGTTGCATTTTGAAACATTCGAACGTCTCGATAAAAGGAGATTCAAAAACTAAGATAAAAATAAAAGATAACATCATGTCACCTATCTTTCTGAATTTCTTTTAGGCTCATGCGAAGGCTTTAGGTGGCAAATAAGTATCATTAAAAAGATAACTCGATAAGGTTTAATATAAAAATATTCTAAAAATTCTAGAGGATCACTTTCTAAGCAAAATTAATTTTTGAATTTAAGTCTATATTGACACTGGCAGCACATGCAGGGGAAAAAACATACTAAACTTTGAAAAATCATTTTGGGCTCATCTAAGATTGTTAAATTATGAGCACCTTTCCAAAAAAGGAATTTCATAAACTTTTTAGGAAAAATACTTAAAAATTTCATCAAAATCATTTGATAGGACAAAATGACCCAAACAGAATGTTGCATGTTGGTTTTTGGGGTTTCGGCTAATAACTATTCAAAAACTCATAACTCCCTCATTTGGGATGATTCGAGGGCAAATGAGACACCATTAGAAAGGTATTTCGATGTACTTTAAGGGAAAAATATTGGAAAAATCAAAAGAAATATTTTGTGATGATTTTCAAAATTTGAATTAAGTACTGCCAAAGCAAAAACAGGGGGATTATTTGATACTCTAATTTTTTTGAAGATAGACTCGGGTCTAGGATGTTCGAACGTCTGTGATAGAAAGTAACATAGGCTTCACATGTTTATCCCACAATCTTGGAGTAGTTTGGGAGGATGGAACAACCCGTTGACCGTGTTACTAAAAGGAACATAAGATTCAAGATCAAGGTTTAATACTAAAAGGATTTTGTTTTTTGAAAAATGAACTTATTTCACCATGAATCCAAAGTTAAAATGTTGATTTACCCTTAAGATTGGGAGACCAATTTGATGAAAGCATTAAGTCGATGCTACTCTTCATCTATTGGATTTAGCATGAACCTAACTTAGGCATGTTTCTAAAATCAGGTTTTAAGAAACAAACAAGCATTGTGATGGAGATATCATGAACAAAATGTAGCACATACAAAGATAAACATAGGTCAAACATGTAAACATACAAAGATGACATTTTGACATGAACATGGGTGATATAAATGCAAAAAGATGACAAGTAAGGTGCATGGGGATGACAAGAACATGTTTGAATAAAGGAATGGATGCTGGAGTTGTCAAGACAACATTTTTATTTCACAAGACTCCTTAAAACACAAGAAAATGTTTGAACATACCTAAGACATGTTAAGGTGACCATTTAAATATGAAGCAGATATGTGAATATGGAAGGAACATGGCAAAAGTTGCATAAACAAAGGCTGTGTAGTAATGAAAATGAAGTATGGTGAGTTTATATATCCCACAACATCAAGGTGTCAAGAGGGTCATCAAAATCCTAAGAATACCACAACCAAGGCAATAATGATACATAAGAGCCTTAGGAGGGTCATCGTAGCATGAAGGGCTCACTAAAATTAAATGGATGATCAAAATAGAATATGTATGGAACAAGGTAGAAAAAATACTAGCAAAAGCTTGAAGCTTCCTCTTTTTTTAAAAGAAATGACTTTAAGCTTAGTTCCTTCCCTCTTTTTGCTATTATTTAGCAAGAAAAGGGTGAAAGAAGAAGCTTTCTAGTAATATAGTTGCTAGTGGGTGTTTTAAGGATGAAAGTATATGAAATGTTAAGTTTTTGAAGGTGTTCTGGTGGTGGTTTTAGGGAGCTACGAGAATGGAGGTTGGTTGAGGGTGAAAGGTAATGGAATAGTGTTTTTGGTGAGTTTTTGGAGCTAGAATTGCTAGAGGATTTGTGGGAATGGATGATAAGTTTTTTGAGATTGCTAAAGAGCCTTTTCTTATAGTTGAGATTTTTTTTTTTTAGATAGCTGGGAGAGTCTTTTTATTCAATACTCAGCCACTATTTTATAAGACAATGCAAAGGCATTTTTTATTTTTCCCTTCTGCACCAGGGGACATCTCCAACTATCATGCTCAGCTGATGCTCTTCTTATTGGTTTCGCCATGCTGAGCAAGGAGGCAAAAAGGCTATGACAGCCTGTAACTGGAGATATGCCTACCATACCTTTTTACACCCATATAGCTTAGGAAAGTGACCTTTGTTATTGATTGTTTAGGCTCCAAAAATTTGTTTGAATCCATTAATGAGCCCATAATTAAGGTTTGTAATGATTTATGATAGTTTCTTGGTGCAAAAACATGTTTAAATCGGGTTTTCGAAGGCTAAAAAATGGCTCGAACTGAGCAAAAATTCATTGGTGTATTGATACAAAACATGTTGTATCGATACACAAGGTACTTTTTACTCTTGAGTATGGATACAATGAGTTGTGTATCACTACTAAGAGCGAAAAATGTTTCCAGTCTCAAGACTTAGAGGCTTGTATCAATACTTCATGGATTTGTATCGATACTCATGCTTGTGTATCGATACATTTTACGAAAAATCACAACTTTATCTACTGCCAAGGTCTGTATCGATATAAACATCCCAAGTATCGATACCATATCTTAGGTATCCATACCAAACCCTTTTGTATCGATACTACATGTGAGAATTCATGTTTTTAGTGACGTAAAGCGTCGTATCAATACTTGTACATCAATATAACTTGCACGCAACTGTGGCTTCTCGATTTTCCTCAACTTGGTCATAAATAGTGGGAAATTGATCCGTGTACTCATCTGAATAACTTCAGTGGCACCATGAAAAATGGCCTTTGATGCCTCATTTTTACAATTTTCTTTAATACGGTCTATAGGCATTTCAAACTTTCTCAAAAAAAATTTTTGCTTGGTGTCGTGTCGCCTAATAGTGCCTGGCGACAAGGCACATGATAGTCGTCCCCCAGTTTTTATTTCAGTTTTTTGATTTTATCATTTTTTACCTAACTGTTAGGATGCCAAAAACTGGTCCGGACAAAATAAGGTATCTATAATTGCTTAATCAAATTTCTTAAATTTGCATATGCATGGTTGAAAATCTCTCCTCTTGTACAAAGGCAAACACCATCACAAAAATCTGACAACAAATATTATGCATTACCATTACGAAAATTATGCAACCAATACCATTTGGTCAATGCGTAAATCTAAGAACAATTCTAAAAGTAAACTGCCTTTTTTTCCTAATGTGCTTTTTTAGTCAATACATAAATCTAAGAACAATTCACTAATGAATGTTTTTCAGCTAGCTTTTTCAATATCAAGAGAAGTCATTCCTAGACCTAAATATTCACAAACCAATATTCAAAAATAAATTTATGTGTATTATTAATAAAATTTAATTTAGCACCTATGCATCAATACACTTATTCACCTGCTGAACAATAACAAAAGAAACCATCACCAATTAGTATAAAATAATTTAAGAAGGCTTCATGTTCCAAAAACTATATAATACTGGCTTTATCAAATCTTCATACACCTTAGCCTTTAAAAATCATATTATCAAACAACATGGTCATATAGAAAGGAATTAGAACATATGAGTTTCCTTATTACTTCAAAAAAAAACAAATCCAAATAAGTAATTCGTCACAATATTCAGAAATGATAGCAAGTAAATAAAGACATTTAAATTAAGATCTTTAAATAACTTTAATGTTTATGATCTTAACTCCAAGCCATTCTTTAACTTGTCATATATTAAAATTAAACAATATTTATTTAAAAAAATAACAGTTAATTAAAAAACAAGATAATTTTATTAAAAAAATCAATACCCAGTTTTCCTTATTTTGTTGCTAGACTTCAAGGGTTTTCTTTCTAGTAGTTCTTGCTTTGTAAAAAATTGATTAAATTTAGGGTTTAATAGTAAAAGTTTTATGCATCTCATATTTCATTACTTAAATGAAGAATAGACAAGACTCTGGTAACTTATTTTATGTTATACATGCCACATTGTCTACCTGTAATATTATATAACAATATATACAAACAAAGAAACAAGATTAAACAAGAAATTTAAAGGAAAGAAATTCTAGAAAAACCATTTACAGATAAAAAATTAGAAAACTCTAAATCAACAAGACAAACCCAATTATTAAAATAAAAATATAATAAATTCTTATCCCAATTTGGTTATTCAACTTGAAGGTTTTAGTTTTACAGAAAATTTAATTAGAGAAAGAAAGATAGAAGAAGTGAGTAAACGTTAACTATTTAAAAAATAATATATATCTTAAAAAAATAAAAATAAAATTGATCAAAAGTATTCTCTGTTAAGTGATAAGTCACCCCTTATCTACTTATCTTTCTCAATATTTTTTTAATAAAAGGATTCTATTAACTAAATTTAAATATAAGTTATTAAACACATCTAAAAAGTTAAACTGCTGAAAAATTTAATTTTCAGTAAATTAATTTTTTTAATGAGTTATTAAATAGTTTCTAAGTTAACGTTACCATTTTCTTGACGCCA
>JBBYHK010000006.1:20493412-20506160 GCA_038382065.1 Adansonia grandidieri | reverse complement strand
TTACCCATCGCTAGTTTACATTGAAAAGGGTTCAATTCGAGTAAGAGTAACTTTTATGCCGTAACGAGGCTAACACCTAGGGCAAGCATAGGAATTTACATCTGGAAGGCTTTTCACTAGCCTAAATAGAGGCTAACACCTAAAAAGGTAGAGCTACTTCCCTTCTTCTAAGATATTAGGTACCTATGCCCCCTCCAAACACCTGGAAGAGAATCTAATCAATATACATGTGCACAGTGTGTGCGGGGGAGCAACTTGCCTTTTATGACTTGACTCTTTTAAAACAATAATAAAAACCCCATCCTAAATTCCCCTAAGAAAAATGTTGTAAAGAAAACAAAAAGGTTATTGAAAAATATGAATAACATATAGTAGAATTTCTATATAATAAAATTTTGTTTTGAAAATACCAGGAATTATAGCTAAATACCAATTGAAACCGAATTAATCAAAATTTATTTAACACATGAGTAATTTAAGGCCTGACATTTTAACCTGTCACCAATGGAGTTGCCAAACTCTCGCAACATGGCCTAGATATGAATCCTGACTAGCCTAACTTAAAAAGATAGGTATACCCCTTGTTCCTTTATTTATGTATATATCATTATGTTTCTTTTATTTTAGGGGCATATCATTATTATTTTTTCCTTATCATTCCTTTTTTTGTCTAGGGACTGAGTTGTCGAGATGAAACGTTTACTCGACTTAACCTTATATAGTCATTATGAAATGACCATTTATTTTGGAGTATTCACCAATCTAATTTGGCTAGTGAGATTGGTAACCTATGGAAATTCGTATATGGAAGGTTACAGAATGCTTAAAAACAAACTTTGAGATCTAAGAAAATACCAGAGATCTCATGAAAAGTTTGGGAGTCGGTTACAATCACAAGTAAGGATCAACCTTCTCGTAATGCTCGGTAATCAGTACCTTATTAACCATGTGCTAATTTAGATTCTAATTTTTATTCGATTTCAAAATTTGATATTTAATTATAATTCTCATTTATCAAAAATAAATTTTATGAAACAAATTTATTATTCTAGATGAGAAAATCGAGTTTTTAATATTTTTAAAAATTAAAATATTTTTCATACCCTTCTAGATAACCAAAAGAACATGAAGGTTTTATCATTCTCTTTCTTACCCTGCTAAAGAATCAATGGAATACGAAAGGTTTTGAGAAATCAAAATATCTTTTGTGCCCTGTTGGAAAGCCAAAGGAATTCAAAAGATTTCAAAAATCGAAATATTTTTTATACCCACTAGAGAACATGAGGAATACAAAAGGTTTTATTTTTTTGAAATTAAAAAAAAAATCTCTATTTTCATTTTTTAAAAGGATATCTTATTATTAAAATAATCCATATTATTGTAGTGACCTTAGAGGACTTGGTTAAAAAATAATACTTTGACTTAAAAATATCCAGTGACCCTAAAGTGTTTGGTTCAAAAATAAATTAATGAAATATCCAATTAAGGTGTATCTTTGACAGATAAGTATCTCGGTACCTTAATGAACTCAATAACTTCATAAAATGATGAACCTCTTCTATTATGCACATTTGATGTAGAAGTATCCCAATGGTCATATAGAATTTGGTTCTAAGGTAAAATTATTAAAATGCGCATAAGGTCTAGCTTTGACATAGAAGTATCTTGGTACCCTAAAGGACTCAATAACTTCATAAAATGACGAATCTCTCCTTATTATGCACCTTTGATGTAGAAGTATCCCGGTGGTCATAAAGAACTTGGTTCTAAGATAAATTACTAAAATGCCTCTAAAGTGTACTTTCAACATAGAAGTATCCCAGTACCTAAAGGACTTGATAACTTTATAGACAAATGAACCTATTCCTATTATACACCTTTGACATAGAAGTATCTCGATGATCACATAGGACTTGGTTCTAAGATAAATTGTTGAAATGCCTCCAAGGTGAACTTTCAAAATAGAAGTATCTCGGTACCCTAAGGGGCTTGGAAATATTATGAAATAACAATTATACCCTTAATGGGTAACTTAGACATCAAGATTGACCTAAAATGCAAAAATTACTAATAGGTCTCTAATATTTGAAAATGCACTTCCTACCTCGACTGAAAAACTAAAGGGATACTAAAAGTTTTAATAGTTTTTGCACCCCTCTGGAAAACCAAAAGAATGCTAGAGATATTCTTAAAATGTCAAAAATATTCATTAACCCTAATATGCAAAGTTTTTCTAAATGATCTCTAAAATTTTCTAGCTTTGCAATTTAGTCACTACACAAAATAAACACATAATTAAACATAACATTCATCACAAAAAATCATGGAAATTTTGTCAAAAATCATAAGAAGCATTCAGCCAAATATTATAGCCTTAAACTTTTTTAAAATTACAAAAACACAAAAGCCTTAAAACAAAACTTTTAAATATTGCAAAAACACCCTAAAATGGTAAAAAAAATATAAAAAAACACATTCAAACATGTTAAGTTAACATGAAAGACACCCCTGAAGGTCTACGAATGGTTTGACGAAGCATGAAAAGCCTTAAAACAAAACTTTTTCATTTTTACAATTTAGTCTCTATACGAAATAAAACACAAAATTAAATATTGGACACATCTAAATCAACATAAAACATAGGCAAAATATTATATAATCAGTTGGGCCAAACATGAATGACTTAGGAACAAAAAATTTACAATTTCGCAAATAAGTCCTTAAACTTTTTAAAATTATAAAATGACCCCAAAATGATTAAAAATATATAAAACATATTTATACATATTAGAATAAGCATGAAAACAACTTTAAAGGTTATAAGACATGTTCGGCCAAGCTTATATGGCCTAGAAATAATATTTACAATTTTTTACAATTTAGTCATTATATTTTCCATAGTTACAAAATAACCTAAAAATTATCAAAACATCACAAAATCATTAAGATAAGATTCATCCAAGCTTGGAATCACCCTTCCAAGGCCTTCAAAAATTTTGAAAATTATTTTTAAACCCTTGCAAGTTTCAAACTTTGCAAAAAGTCCTAAATCTCATAAAAACAGGAAATAATATTTCATCAAAGAACTTAAACATATTCGACTAGCATATAGATATATATATATATCAACTAACACAGTTTTATTCATTATATATTTTCATGAATATCAACAAACATATATGTCATAATTTTTACCAAACATAAATATGCATAAAAACATAAATATAATGAATAAATCAACATGAAAATATTAATAAAAATAACATAAAAATATATACATGAAAATAATATTATTTATACCAACAATCATGAATTAATTTGATAAAAATCAAACTATTTCTAGCAAAAATCAAATTTAACAACAAAATCAAGAAACTTTGATCATTGCTTTCAGGCCTTTCAACATCAATTGAAATCCATAAGCTTAAGTAATCATAAAGCTTACTAAAATGAAGAAAAACAAATGATAGTACAAAAAACTAAAAAATTTCTAAGTGTTCTAACCTTGAAAAAATGTAGAAATCTTGATTTTATTAGTTTTTTTTTTTTGTATTTTTTGTTGAAAAATCATTAGGCCTTCTTAGAAACATCTTTCCCCTTTATATAAAGGGAGAAAGTTGACCAAGGAGGGCTGAAATCCCTTTTGGCCAAAAGTTTTTAGGAAATTCTAGCAATTTCATTTTTTCATTTTTATTAATTTATTTGATAATTTATTTTGTAGATTTTTTTTTCTAGGCTTTAATTAATTAATTTGTATTCATATAGTAATTATCTAACCTTAGCTAAAAAGCCGGTTGTGGGCTATGGTTAGGTTACATGATGATTAGTTTAATATTAATTTAATATGTAGTTAAAATGTAACTATATTAGTTAAAGAAAAATTAAATTGCAATCAAACTAGTTCATGTAACTAAATCAATAATTTTCACAATTAAAATAAATATAAATAAGATTTTGAGAATGGAAAAATGAAAAAATAGGGTCATAATTACAAATTTTATAAAAAATGAATTAGAAAGGCTAAATTATAAGAAATTAGAAGTTATGAGTTAAAAAATATATTTAAAAATTAAACATGTAAAAAGCTTAATTAAATATTCATATGAAAAATTTGAGTCCACAAGAATTAATAAAACTTTTGGAGAGAGAAAATATCATTGGGTCTTATCGTAAAATTAAAATAGGCCAACTTGGGCCTTATCAAAAAATTAATGAACTAATCACAAATAAACTTATTGGGCTTATAGAAAGTAAAATAGGCTTGGAAAAATAAAAAATAGGCTTGGGAATGTTATGGGCTTGTTGAAAAATTATTAGGGTTGTTGGGCTATTTGTAGAATTTGAAAGTTTTAGGCCCATTAAGAAAATTTGGCCTAAATAAAATTAAAAATGAAAAATAAAAAATTGCTTATGAAAATCCCAAGTGTTGAATTCTAAAGGAAATTTTTAAGAAATTTTACATTTAAGAAAAAGTAATTAAAAATTCTAAACTCCTAAAATTTTACATTTAAGTTGCTTGACCTAATGCTTTAAGGCTCAAAAGAAAAATTTTCTATACATTTTGATTTTATTTAAGGGCCATTTCTTGTATTTTAAATCATAGGGGCCGAATTGCAATTTTAGAAAGTTTAGTGATGTTTAGTGAAGTCTTACATTTTACAACTAATTAGGTCATTTCTCACATTAAATTACCCATTTAGGGTATTTTGAACATTTTAGAAGTAATTATAGCATTTTCCCACCATTTAAGAGTCGAAGTGCAATTTTGAGAAATTTAAGGACCTATTATTAATTTTTCCATTTTCAGTCATCCAATGTAGCCATTTACAGATAACGGTCACTTTAGATTATTTTCTAGTCTTGTAGGTTAGCGAGATACTTTCACATCAAAGATACACAATAGGGGTCTTTAGTAATTTACCTTAGAATCAAGTCTTATGTGGTTATTGGGATACTTTCATGCCAAAGGTACACATTAGGGATAGGTTTGCCCTTTTACGATGTTTTCAAGTCCTTTAGGTTATTTAGATGCTTTCACATTGAATGTATACCCTAGTAGCATTTTAGCAATGTACCATTAAATCAAGTCTTTTAGAGTCACTGAGATGCTTTCATGATGAAAGTGTACTTTAGAGGACGTGTTGATCATTTCAACCAAATTTGAATCCTTAGAGTGAGTTTAGTGCTTTTTATTTAAATCGAGTCTTAAGGTAATTTTAATTATTATTTAAATAAAAATGGAATTTTAAAATTAAGGCAATATGCCCAAACTAAAATAGTACATAAAATTTCTCCCATAATATGAGAAGGCTTCTACTGATTATTTTAATAATGAGATATCCTTTTAAAAATAAAAATCAAGATTTTCTAGATTTTTGTGAAAGTAAATGTTTCATATTCCTTTGGTTCTTCGGTGGGGTACGTAAGAGATATTGATTGTTAAAATAAAAGCTTTCATATTGCTTTGATGCTCTAATGGGTATGAAAGATATTTTAACCTTCGTGTTCCATTGGCTCTCTAATAGGGTACAAAAGGTATTTTGATTTTCAAAAAAAATTAAAAACTTAATCTTCTCACATGGAATAATAAATTTGTTACAAAAAATTTTATTTTGATACACAGGAATTATAATTAAATAATGGATATTGAAATAGGGTAAAAATCAAAATTTAAGTTAACATATATTAATAAGGTACCAATTTCTAGGGCATCATGAGAAGGATCGATCCTCACTTGTGATTGTAACCAAGTCCTGAAACTTTTCACATGATCTCTGGTTTTATCATAGGCCTTGGATTTTTTTCAAGGTTTCGTAACCCTCAAAATACAAACTCTTGTAGATGACCAATCTCACCTAGGCAAAACAGATTAGTGGCAAAGCTAAAATAAATGGTTGCTTTGGAATGATTTTAGGGTTAAATCAGTGAGCAATCCATCTTAGCGATTTAGTCCTTAAACATGAAAAATAAGGAAAACAATAATGATAGATATATATATAGGCATGAGGGGTACACCTGCCTTATTATTTGGGCTGGTTAGGATTCGTATCCTGGCCATGTTACAATAGTTTGGCAACTCCACTGGGGATTGATTAGAGAGTCTAGCCTAAAATTAATCACGTGTTAACTAAATTTTGATTAATTTGGTCTCAACTGATATTTAATTATAATCTTCGATATTTTTAAAACAAAAATTATGTCATTTTTTTTACTTTGATTTATATAGAAATTCTAATAAATATTATTCATATTTTCACTAACCCTTTTGTTTCCTTTGTGGTGTTATTTTATGGGACTTTAGGATAGGGTTTTTATTATTTTTGAGAGAGTTGAATAATAACACTATTGGGTGTAAATTCCAATAAATAAGGTTTGTTCATTCCCCTACACACCTGTGCACATGCATACCATTAAATTCTCCTCCAAGCATATAGAAGGGGCATTGGTTACCCAATATTTTAGGAGGTGTGAAGTGGTTTTACCTTTTGAGGTGTTAGCCTCTGTTTGAGCTAGTGAAAAACCTATTGGGTGTAAATTCCTATGCTTGCTCGAGGTGCTTAGCCTCATTACAAGGATGAAAGATACTCCCACTTAGATTAAACCCTTTTCAACATAAACTTGCGATAAGTAAGGATTCGAGTACTGTCGCCATGTGCTCACCTTTAAAACATTGGATGATCTAAAGGGCTTAGCATGTTCAGCTTAAAAATTAATATTGATTGGTTATGGTCAAGCCTTTGAGTTATCCCATAATCGAGATTTGGATTAGGCATAATAATAGGAAAGAAAGGGAGATCGTCGGGCGAATTGCTCATCCAATCAAGTCTCGGGTGGCTACCACAAAATGGTCATAAACTTGGAGTCGTAATTAATCATTTTAGGCCAGGCAGGATCGAATGCTTATTGAAAACAATATTTCAAGATACGAAACTTGAAACATCGATTTCAAGGTTTACAATGTCTAAAGATTCATTGGTTAGGTTAGGGAGTTGGTTACGCGCGAGGAAGGATTAGCATCCCACGACACGTGAAATTAGTGCCTACTAACTATGTCTCACCTTGGCTTCAGATAAATCAATTCCATTTAGTCTTTATTTAGATATAATTCCCTTTAATGCATGAAGTTTTGTAAATTTAGATTTAGGTTTTTTTTTTTTAAAGAAAATTAGCTTACCTATAAGCCTTGGAGATGTGAGAAACAGAGGGATTTTTGTGAAAACAATGTCTAGATTGGATTCAAAAAAATTTGGATGTTCTGTATTAGGCATGGGAGAGATACCAATAAGGAACATTGTCTTGTAAGTTTTATTGAAAAAATAAATTTTTAACATGAATGCTCGACAATCACTACAAAAAGAAAAATGTTAGTAAGACGAAAGAAGAGAAATTTAATAATATCATAAACAAGCAATCACAAACAAAAGAACGTAAAAGGAAGGATGAAAAAATTGTATCTCATGATTGCCTTTGATTATTAAAGAATAATCGGGATGACAATTTCAGAGACTAGTCTGTATTTGGTGGTAATTTAAGGGAAAAAGATAATTTTAATTAAAGTAGCTTAAGGCATCTGAAAGGGAGAAAATTTTGGATCTTTTTGAGGTAAAGCGGGATTAGAGTATCCCCTCGAAGAGGTGGGGTTAGAGTATCCCCAAAGATAAGGTTAGGAAAATATTTAAGAATAAAGAGAGAATTTGAATTTTTGATTAAAAACAGGGTTGGAGTATCCCTTTGGAGTAGTAGGGTTAGAGTATCCCTAAAAATGAAAGTTTTTTATAGCTTCAGATAAGGCTTAAGAATCTTGAAGGTGGATTTGAAAAGGAAGTTTAAGTTTTAAGTTGAAAACTGACTTGGGGCATCCCCTCGAAGCAATGGAGTTAGAGTATCTCTACTAGTGAAAATTTTAATATAGGGGAAAGAGATATCTAATATGAAATCATTTTTGTATTTCAGCCTTGATCCAAGTCTAAGGGGCTTGTGCTATGGGGGAACACATCAGGTGCATTTTGAGACACTCGAATGTTTTGATAAAAGAATATTCAAAAATTAAGTTAAAAAAATTAGGGAAAGAATCATGTCATCTCCTTTCCCAAATTTATTTCGGGTGTATCTGAAGGCTTAAGTGGGTAAACGAGGTACCCTTTGAAAGGTAACTTAGTAAGGTTTAATGTAAAAATATTTCAAAAATCCTAGAAAATTACTTTCTAGGCGATATTAATTTTTGAAGTTAAGTTTGTCTTGATACTGGTAGCATGTACAAGTAAAAGGGCATGATGGATTTTGAAAAATCATTCCAGGCTTATCCAGAATTGTTAGATCATGAATAATCCATTTTTAAAAAGGGAATTTTGTGAACTTTTTAAGAAAAAATTTTAAAAATTTTTATAAAAAATCATTTGATGGGCCAAAATGGCTCAAACAAAATATTGCAAGCTAAATCTAAGGGTTTTAAATAGCAAAGGTTTAAAAAATCATAACTCCCCCATTTAGGATGATCCAAGGGTAGATAAGACACCGTTAAACTACTGTGCTGCCAGGATGAAAACACAGGATTATTTAATTTTCTAGGTTCCTTGGGGGTCAAACTCAAATTATGGATGCTCGAATGTCCATAACACAGGGAAAAGAATAATATGGGCATCATGAGTTCATTCCATAAAAGTCCATACTAGAGGACATCTCCAGCTACTATCTTAGCTGATTTTCTTCTTATTGGCTCTGCCATGTTAAGCTAGGAGGCAGAAAGGCTGTGATAGCCTGCAACTGGAGATATGCCTGCCATGCCTTCTTACAACCATATATTTTATAAAAGTGACCCTTGTCATTGGCTATTTGGGCTTTTAAAATTGGTTCCAATTAGAAACCCATAGTCAAAGTTTGTAATGTTTTATGATGGCTTCTTGGTGTGAAAACATGTTTGAATCAGATTTTCAAGGGCTGAAAAGTGGTCTGAATTAGGCAAAAATAACTTGGTGTATCGATATAATACATGTTGTATCAATACATAAGGTACTTTTTACCCATGAGTATCAATACAATGAGCTGTGTTTCAATACTAAGAGCAAAAAGTGTTTCTGGTTCGAGACTTAGAGGCCTGTATTGATATTCAATGGATTTATATCAATACATTTTTCCAAAAATCATAACTTTAGCTACTGCTAAGGTCTGTATCAATATAAAAGGCTAGGTATCGATACCACACCTTAAGTATCCATACCAAACCCTCTTGGATCGATACTATATGTGAAAATTCAAGTTTATGGTGATCTAAAGGCCTCATATCAATATTTTTGCACCAATACAGCTTCTACGTACTTGTGGCTTCCTGAGTTGCCTCAACTCGATCACAAACAATAGGAAATTGATTCTGTATTCATTTAAATGACCCTGATGACACCATAGAAAGAGGCTTTTGATGCTTAATTTTTTTATATTTTTATTTAATACGTCTTCTAGGCATTTCAAACCTTCCTAGAACATTTTTTGCTTAGTGCCGTGTCACTTAATAGTGCCTGATAACATGGCACCTAGTAATTTTCCCCTAGTTTTATTTTTTTATCGATTGTTTCATCTTTAATTGACTCTTAGAGTGCCAAAAATGGGTTAGACAAAATGAGGTGTCTATAGTTACCCCTCTTTGGTCGTTGCTAAATATTAGGAACAAGGTAAAGGCAAATAGACTCCATTTTGTTTGAATAGGATGATGGTTTCGTGTGCCTACAAAAAATAGAGAGCTATTTAGTATCACATCGAGATTAGTTGAATATACTTACAGAAAAGGAGATTTTAATGAGTTTTGTAAGGTTTGACCTCTCTACTAGGTTTTTTTTTTGGGTTTAACCCTAAAGAAATGCCATTGGTTTATGTGGCCTTGGAGGTAGGTAAAGAAAGATGTCCAACTCTTTGTGGACTAAGGTAGATAGGTGCCACCAGCTTGTATGGGCTTTAAGGTAGGTAAAGAAAAACAACCAGCTCTTTGTGGAGTAAGGTAAGTAGGTGCCAGCAGCTTGTGTAGGCTTTAAGGTAGGTAAGAAAAGATGTCCAGCTTTTTATGGACTAAGGTAGGCTTTAAGGTAGGCAAAAAAAGATGTCTAGTACTTAAGGTAGACAGGTGCCACTAGCTTGTAGGGGTTTTAAGGTAGGAAAGAAAAGACGTCCAGCTCTTTATGGACTAAAGTAGATAGGTGCCACCAACTTATGTGGGCTTTAAGGTAGGTAAGAAAAAAACATTCAACTCTTTGTAGACTAAGGTAGACAAGTGCCACTAGTTTGTGTGAGCCTTAAGGTTGGTAAGAAAAAACAACTAGATTTTAAGGTAGATAAGTGCCACCAGCTTGTAGGGGCTTTAAGGTAGGTAAGAAAAGACATCTAACTCTTTATGGACTAAGGTAGATAGGTGCCATCAGCTTGTGTGGGCTTGAAGGTAGGTAAGAAAAAATGTCCAACTCTTTATAGACTAAGGTAGATAGATGCCACCAGGTTATGTGGGCTTTAAGGTTGGTAAGAGAAGATGTCTAGCTCCTTGTGAACAAAGGTAGACAGGTGCCACCAGCTTTTGTGGGCTTAGGTAAGCGTCCTGCTCTTTAAGAATTGAGGTAGGTAGGTGCCACCAACTTATGTGGGCTTTGTGGTAAGTTAGGAAAGGCATCATATTCTTTGAGGACTAAAAGGAAATGAGTTTAGATACCCATCTTGGGTGATTTTCGATGAGCACATAGGGTCTAAAGTACTTACTTAAGGCCTTTTGAGGTTTTTCAAAATCAAAAAATTGTATCTTAGGTTCCCTACAAAGTTGACTTTCATATATGGGAGTTGGTACCTGTAGGATGTTAAATGTTGCATAATGCATGAGGATGCAAGTGCCTATCTAAATGATGCAAGGGTAATGACTTTAAAAGCCTAATCCAGTGGTTGGTTTTGGCCTTCTTCGATTTTGATAAGGTGGCCTTTTGCCCAGGGTTTGTCAATTTTGCTCTAGATTTCCAAAGGCTTTGAATGTTAAGGTTATCTTTTCTTTGAAGGTATAAGAGGTCCATGATTATTTACTAGAAAGAGGTTTTAAGTACATTTTTAAGATATGGGGTCTAGGGTAAGATCGGTTATGGCCTCAAGAGTTCATTCTTAGTCACTAAACATGAAATAAAGCTCCCGTAATGTTTTATATTTCCAAATAATGCTAGGCAATCCTATTATCAGTTTTGTTTGTTTATCAAGCATTATCAATTAAATGATAAACATGATGCAACATGGAATGCAAGGTTACAAAAAGATTTTGTGAGAAATCAAGTAATTGTATCATTCAAAAAAGAAGGTACAAGTTATGACAAACTTATGAGATTGTGAACGATTTTAAAATACAAAAGAGATAAGAAAAGTCTTCCTGGTCGATTGGCTCTGATGCTGATGACATGAGTTCTCCACTAAGTGCTTTTAGAGATTTTTCTCGAGCATTTAATCCTTTTGGTACTGGTCGACTCATAAGAAGATTCTTAGATTGGCCCATGGTGGTATAGGGGCTTCAAATTTAGGTAGTTTCCATTTTTTGAATGCAGGTGTGGATGAGGTTTGGTGGGATTGGTCAGCATAGAAGAGATGGGCTAGGTTATGAATTGGTGTCTTGATCAGGGTTATGAATATGGGGTAAAACGGTTTGGTTGCTTAAGTCACCTTTCAGGTTTTTCAACTTAAGCTGGTTTTCTTTTTTTCTTCTTTCTTTTTCTTTTTGTTTTGTTTTGTTTAGTTTTTACGTTTTTGTTTTTTGGTTTATTTTTGTTATTTTTGTTGTTGTTTTGCTTTTATTTTTGGAGAATAGTAGGTAAAAGACTAATAAAATGCCCTTTCAAGTTTTCATCCTAAAGTTCTTCCAAGCATAATATTTCTTAACAGAATCAGAGTTCACAAGGTTGGGTAAGTCGCTACCATCTATCTCAGTTAAGATTAGGGCTCCTCTAGAGAATACACACGTCACCATGAATGGCCCTTCCTAATTTGGGGTCTATTTTTTGCAAACATCTTTATGGATCAAGAGAATTCATTTGAATACCAAGTCACCTTCTTGGAATTGGCGCGGATAGACCTTTTTGTTATAGGCCCTCATCATACGCTTTTGATACAATTGCTCATGAGAAATGGTTTTAATTCTTTTCTCTTTAATGAGATTGAGTTGCTCATATCGGCTTTTAACCCATTTAGCTTCTTCAAGTTAGGATTCCATCAAGACTCTAAGTGAAGGGATTTCAACCTTGATTGGTATGATAGCCTCCATGCCATAGATCAAGGAGAATGGGATATCACTTATGGAAGTTCATACTGCAGTGTGATAAGCATGTAATACAAAAGGTAACTTTTCATACCAACCTTGGTATGTCTCAGCCATCTTTTCAACTATCTTCTTAATATTCTTGATGGTTACTTCACCTGCCCCATTCATTTTCGAACAGTATAGGATGGAGTTTTGATGCTAAATCTTGAACTGAAAGCAAACTGTTTACATTATCTTATTTTTCAAATTATGCACATTATCCATGGTGAATTATTTGGGAAAGCCATATCTACAAATGATGTCCCAATTTACAAATTTGCATATGACATATTTGGTGGCATTGGCATAAGAAGCTACCTCTACCTACTTGGTAAAATAATTGCTTGCAACCAAAATAAAATGATACCCATTTGAAGCCTTAGGGGTAATTATTCCAATCATGTCCATGCCTCATATAAAAAAAGGCCATGGAGCTGTCATAACATG
>JBBYHK010000006.1:20460839-20486559 GCA_038382065.1 Adansonia grandidieri | reverse complement strand
TGTTGACCCTTTTTTGATCCAATTTAGACTTCAAAAAGATGTTATGATTAATTCAAAAGTCTAAATTCATAATCTAACGTGTTTTAATCTTTCCTTATGCAAAGAAACAAGTAAAATCGAGTTTTGGATAAATAGTGGACGAGTAAAAAATACCCGGACCATGAAAATGGCCTGCATATATCGATACATTGCATAACCTTGTGTGTATCGATACAATGAACATTATATCGATACAATGATCAATGTATTGATACTATGAACCATTGTATCGATACTATGAACCATTGTATCGATACATGTTGATATGTATCGATACATTCTTTTACAAAATGCATGTATTGGTTCGGGCATGGTCTAGTATCGATACATGAGGTCTTGCATCAATACAGAGGCTTATGTATCGATACATCTACATGTTGTATCGATACAAATAGGGACATTCCAAATTTTTGGCACGTTGGAGCATTATATCAATACATGAGAACCATGTATTGATACATTCAAGTAAATTATGAATTTTCTCATATTTTTTGTCCCTGAATACCTTAGACTACATCATTTGATGCCACATCTTTGCATTTACCTTTGATATGATCCCTAGGCCTTCTTGACATCCTCAAAATACTTTTTCACTGGGCGACATTGCCCCTTCTTACATCCATGTTCCAGATTGCTAAAAATTAGCCCAGACAAAATAAAGTGTCTACACTTGTGAGTCTAAAGGCATTACTTGTTAAGAGGAGATATCTTTACATCATCGAGGGAGATGTCTTCTTAGTTTAGGTTATCTTTAAAGAATTTTCTTAACTGATTGATTTTGATAAATGTTTTTCACCTATTATAAGCTTGGCTCTATGTTGTGATAGATTAACATGAAGATGTCATTCGACACCAACATTTATAGTGATGTAATTTCCTCTTATGGAAGATGTAGGATTCATTTTAACATTGACTGCCATTCATCCGTGGTTATGACGACACCATCTATTTACGTAGATAGCATGTTAATCTTTTGGTGAAAGACCCTTGTTTGTCTACCAAGCTAGTTGACATGGTTTCTTGAAAAAAATGGCATATAGATGGAAAGACTTTTTACTTTTTTAAAATCTCAAGTACTTAATTTCTTCTTGACTGGACTAGTGCTGTCATGAAGAGGTCTTTGCAAACATAATTAGAGGATAAACTTGGTAAAGAGATTTGTTATGTTGATTTCTTAACTAGCTTTGTTAAAAACTGTAAGGGCTTTTGCATATATTAGCCACTCGACACGTGTAGTCTTCCTCTTGTTGAAGTCATCTCAATTGCATTTTATGGCCAATATGCTTACTAGTGGACTTCTCTGAGAATTAGTCTAGTATATTTAGCCATGCAAGCATAAGCACCATTCTTCAACTATCTACTATTATCTTTTACTTTTTTTTGGACATAAATTCACCTATGTCGAACTTTTTCAACACTTTCATATAGGAATCTAGAGTGACTCTCCCAATACTCATAATATAGACATCAAAATCATGCATTGATCCATTATAAGTGAGGCTGGCTCTAAGTGGTCTGGATTCTTACAAGACAAAGAAGATACGGATATTAGAGGTTGCTTTGACATCATTCTTGTTATGTGGCAAAGTGGGTTCTCTCAACTCTCGAATTGACATCAAGCTTTATTTAAAGCCATGACTAAAGTGTTTAAAAATGCTCATTTTTCTTAAAGGTGAAAGCTAAGTGAGCTCTTATACTTAAAACTATAGCCAAATTTTGGTCAATATTAAAGCCTAAGTGCTTCAAGTTTTTTCACTTGGAGACTAACGTACAACCATGTGGTAAGCTTTTTGCTTAATTATTGATGTTGGAAGAGGTCATCTAGAAGATGTGTGTGAATGACGTCTACCCAAGGTAAGACAAGTCTTGTCTGTAGGTTGGTCTATTGCATTTGGCATATTAACTAGGTCACTAAACCTTTGTTTTGTGTCATGACTTCTCATCTTTTCTTATACTCAATTCCATCAGCGTCTGATATCCCTTGTGTTTTCACCCAAGAGCTTGACATGCTTCTTTTTAACTTTATGAGGAAGAATGTCAAAACATGAAGTCATCCAATGTCGTTAGATGGCTTTTTTAGATGAATTACTCATAAAATGCCTTACTCCATGATGTAACTAAAGTGTTTTCACTTAAGTGTTGGTGTTTATCTTTGTCTTTGGTCGAGATTGAGCCATTTCCATATAAGGGTTATTGTAAAGCCTTGTTTATTGCTAGAAAAACGTGGTTAAACCTTTTCTTTTAAAGATATATGTGGTTGTTATATGTTAAAGGCATTGGCAAATAATGTCTTCATAGGTAAATAGGTGTTTGCTCACTATAGTCGTACTTCTGTGGTGATGTTTAGCATTGTGATATGGCTTTTTCACATAAAAAGGGTTTCTCGTCAGGTTGATTACACTTTTTCCTTTTTATGCTCACTCGTTCGATGGAGTTAACCTTTAGTTGTAGAGATATTTATTACTTGAAGTGTTGGATAGCAGATTATAACAAGGAGATTCTTCCTTATGTATTATAGAATTTCATGTAGTTCTACACATGATCTTTTTCATTGAGGCAAAATGTCTTTTAGCCATCTTAGGCATAGGTGGATTTTATCAAACAACTTTTTTTCATGGTGTAAAACTTGTTTCCTAAGGACTACTCTTTTCATGGTCATATGTCTTTCATCATTTTCATGATATCAAAAGATGTTATGGTTTAAAGAGCTTTAATGCCTAACTTTTACTGAGATTTTTCTTTATGGTTACATCTCAAACATGCTTTTACTTAAGGTTATCATAAGAAAGCACGTTAATGAAATTTTGAAAGTTCTTCTTTAATGTTCGGTTATGCCTTTTGAATACATGTCAATTGACTTAAGTGCATGCCTTTAAATTTTCCATATTTTTTTGTGTGAACAAGGGACTTTAAGAGGCTGAAAGATAAGTTTTGGCACCAATGCTATGTGTGTTAATCCATTATGGTACACATTATGCATGTTGGCCAACCTTGTTGTCCCTTGATAAACAAGTAGTACTCATGGTTTTTTTACCCCGAAAATAGGTGTCATTTATGGTAAAAGAGGACTAGAGCATTATGAATTTTTTAAGAGTTGTAAAGCCTTTTGCGATTCCAAGTTGGACCACCCTTGAGGTGTTGGACATGTTAATGTAAGCAATGCAAGCCAAACACATTTACTTGTAACACTTTCTAATGCTTTTAGCCATTTCATGTAACATACATTATTATTTAATTAATGTAAAGTGGTATTTCTTTATCATAAGCTCTGTAATAATTATTATTTATGTTCGATGAAGATAAAGCCCATAAAATACATTGACCTTACAAAAAAATTGTAAAGACTTATAATAGTGAGATCTTTATGCATTAAAGTGTGTTTCTAAAAATGTTTGTGATCATAGTGATCATAGTACTGTTAAGCTAGGGCATTAACAATACACAAATACCAGTATATGTTAAGCCTCCATGCATGTGATACATGCAACTGATTTCATAAATTGAAGTATAGTAATACTTAGGGATATCATATAAATGCTTATTATGAGAACAAATTCACAGAACATGATGCACTATAAGAGTTCCATTGGGTATTTAATTCTAGTGTCTATGGAAAAACTCTCTTGTGTCAATAATGTAAATAATCTTTAAACTTTTAACACCAGGTCATCTTTTATGTGGATTTTCATACATAGAGATCATCACGATCGAGTCCTAAAGGGATGCCTATGATAGGGTGGTTTTGGGTATGAAATGAAACATATTAAAGGTGGATGAATGGTCTAGAGACGATTCATCTCCCCAAGTGGTATGAAGGGATATATTTCGCTTGTTCCTAACTCATGTTAACTCAAAAGTCCTTATCAAAGTCAATATAAATTATAGAGTTAACAAATAAGAGTTGTAGGACTAATATAGAAAAGGCTAGGAGTGGATACTGAACCATGCTTTTACTTTTTCTAGCATATATGTTGAAAGGATTAAATTGCAATGGGATATTGTGCACTGAAAGGCTTATCAAACCATCTAAATTCTTTTTGCATGTTGTGTGCCCATGTGTATTGCTAGGTGCTACTTTTGGTCTATAAATATAAATATTCTAACTGGATAATTTCTTTTTATTGTTAGCATGATAGGAGCCTAATTTGGGTCACACATATAAGAGCGACTTTGTGGAATTAAAATAAGGCTAGGCTTAAATTATCTAAAGTGTAAAAGATACTTCAGAGATTTTTGAATAGTTCAAAAATCAAGGACTTAAATGCATATAACCCAAAAGTTGTTAGGACTTCTACCCCAGATATTATATCTAGTTACGTCGCCTTTGACATAAGGATTTTACCATTTGTGCTTTTTCATGTTCCCTTAGCTGATTTCCTTACTTTAGAGAATTTTTTTTTCTATTTCCCTTGTGTGATTTTGGCTTTAGGTGATATTCTTTAGGGGAGGTTTTCGAAACATAAACTGTAAGCACAGCTCTCCATAGACCAAAGTTTGTACCTTTTTAAGGTTTTTTAAGTTACCTATGTAGATCACCATTAGCAACTGGATGCTTGGATAGCTTTGGTTTATGACAATCGAAGAATAAAATGAAGATTGTAATTAATTTGAAAGGATGTTTACCTTTAGAGTGAGGTATGATTTTCATATTTCTTGCTATTATTAAATTTGGTTGGTTAATCAAATGCTCATAAGATGATCCATGAAAGTTGTTCAGTATGTTTGTTTTAATTTCATTGTGCCTTTGCTCTATTCTGTTTAATTATTTTCTTTCAATTTAAATTGTTTAAGCTTGATCTACATAGCGACATATAATGTCTGAGAAAGTTTTCAACAAGTGGTATCATATCAAAGCCTCCTTATGAGCCTTGGTTAATTACTGTCTCAATTATTGCCTGTGAAGAAATCAATTTTGTTTTAGTGTCACATTTGGTCTAATCGATGCATAATTCTTTTATGAATTCATTCATAAACTTATCGATTATGGTAAATACTTATTTTAATGTTTTAATAACTTTTTAATTATTTAAAATTTTTAAGGAATTTTTTAGTGATAAATTATTTAGCAACGTCTTAAAGTTTTTTGTGTATAGTTGTTGTAGTTTAGTGGCTTTGTTGTAATTTGAAATTCCAAAATTTTGGCTATTCCTTGGCTTCAATTTTCCATGAATTTTAGCCATGCAAATGCCTTAAAAGTTCATGACACCTACTAGAAAAATCAAGCAAAGACTTGGTTCAAAAACATTTGAATCTAGCCATAGAAGGTGCTGCAAATGTACATATAGCATGTCACATATGTACCAACTTTGTGCGACTTTAGCTATGGCATTAATGGTAGCATTAGATATTGCAATTTCCAGCAAACTATGAAGGACCAGTGGAATCAAATAGTAGTGGTTGCACGGCACTCGTACGCCTGGTGGAAGGTAGCACATAGGATGGCAATCTGGTAGAACTAGGAGTCCTTTACGCCAATCTCCTAGTTTTTAGGAATGTGATTCCTACTAGGATTTTATCTTCGAAGTCTGATATGATTAGCCTAAGATAAAATTAAAAAAAATAATAAAACAAATATCCTAACTAAAAGTTAGCTAGATAGATGATAACATGTGGACTTTCCTAGATAAATTATCTCTTTAATTAAAGTTTTATTTATCTCAAAGCTATAACTATCCAATTAATATAATTTTTTAAAATGTTTAAGATAAGATTGGATAATGTCTTAATTTAAATAGTTAATTCTAATTAGATTAAGATTTGTCCTAATATAATTAAGATCAATGTTAATCATGTAGGAAAAATAATTTTCTTAATTAAATTAAGACAAGGATCAATTACTAATAATGAATATGCTATCTTGACTTAGGACACATGTAATATATGCTCATAAATGTTACAGATGTATGGGATGATTATGGACTTAGACCAATGTGATTGTATTTGTATAATTAATTTGTTAATAATATTGATTTTAAATAAGTATTGTGCACCCTACCTTATCTTTCATTTTCTGGTGTGGTAAAATTCTTTTCTTTGTTTGGAATGCCTTAAGGATGAAAGACATTATGATGTACTTCATTAGTTTGAACTAGTTATTCATATTTATATATATATACAATTTTCTATTATACCATTGCCATTTCATCCTCATTTATTTACATTTTAAAGTAAATGTAAGCGAATATGGCTCATTGACTACTTGTGTTTATATCGTTAGAATGTTACATATAATGGACTTTATGTGTGGGAAGACAGCATTCTAAGGTAAGTAGTATAAATTCATAGTCTGTATTCTATAGATTTAATGTGACCAATTAACTTATGTTAAGACTATTATGTTATTTAAATTAAGTTAGAGAAATGGCTTATCTTGACCATTTAGAGCAGGCCGACTCCTAAGTAAAGAGATATATTGCCTCGATGTAGTGATATATTGGACTAGACCAAAGTGCAATTAATCCCATTAATAAGTAAGTGTACTTGGATTAATTCACTTTAGATGTTCATTGTGTAATTACCTAAATCCTAAGTAAGTAATTAACTCCATGTGTATAACTTGTATGTGTCGACATTCCAAAGGGTAAAGGGTCTTAAAGTAGTGAGCTACTAGACTAATTCATTAGATACATGACTTATACTCGATGAGAGCTTTACTTGTAGATATGGAATCCGTAGACACCCTATTTTGTTTGGGCCAATTTTTGGCATCTCGGGATTTAATCGAAAGGCAACAGAATTAAAGAAATAAAAATAAAAAATGGGGATAACTTCTAGGCAAAAATTTTTGGGGAAGGTTTGAAATGCCAAAGGGTTGCATTAAAGAAAAATGTTAAAAAGAGGCATCAAAGGTCATTATTCGAGGTGTTTTTGAGGTTATACGGATAAGCATAGGTCAGTCATCCATCATTTCTAGCTAAGGTGAGGTGTCTGAAAGGCCAAAGATATATGAATACATCAATACATGGCCTAGATATACTGATACAGGGCTCCATGTCATCAAAATTCAAAATTTCATAGGTTGTATCGAAACAAATAGGGCTTGTATCGGTACATTTGCTTCATGTATAGATACATCGGCCAAACATATTGATACAAGGCTTGGCAGTAGCTAAAATTCAATTTTTAGATAAAAAGCATCAATACATAAGCAATTGTATCAATGCATTTTGGGAATGTATCCATACAATCTTCATTGTATTAATACATTTAGGGTTGTTTGCCCAGATGCATCAATACAATTTGCATCGTATTGATAAATTAAGGCATTTTTGCCCAGTTTGTGCCATTTTTTAGCTCTTGCACCATTGGTTTGAAAATTAAATTTAGACATATTTTTTGCACCAAAAATCATCAAAATTCATACTAGGTCTTAACTTTGAACTTATGATTGGGTTTTAACAAATTTTGAAGCCTAAAATAGCTTGAAAATAGGACATATTCATGGATTAAATGGTTTGTTTAAGGGCAAAGTTAGCTCTTTTTCATTTGTAAACTTCACCAATAGCTCTGTTCCATTACTCTGATCATGTCAACCAATGGGATTTTAGCTAGCTATCCCCATGGTATATTGAGAAAATTCAAAATTGCCCATACTTTTGGCCTTCAAATTGCCTAATAACCTGCTTACAAAAGAGTTAACTTTGGCTTAGCAAAGGAGACACAAAAACTCTCCTAAAAACACTATTCCATTAGCCTTTATCCCTCAGCCAAAAACTTTATTCATGTATCTCTTCCAAACCCTTACCAAAAAACCTCTAAAAACTCATCCGTTCACTTATTTTCATTCTTAAAACTCATCTCCATCAACATTATAACCAAAATGCTCCTTCTTTTCATCTTTTTCTTGCTAAACAAAAAAAAAAAGGATGGGAAAGTAAGCTCAAAGTTGCTACTCAAAGGAAAGGCTAAGGTTTAAGACTTTTTGGTATAATTTTCTTCACTCTTTTTTCATTTATTTTTTGTTTTTCATCATCCCCATCACTTTAGTGAGCCAAAAATCCATGTAACCATGACATTTTTTTTAAGGAAAACTCATGCATTTTGTGGCCTTGGATATGGTAAACTTCATATCTTTCATGCTCCATTGACCCCTCTAGCATGTTTCTTTATTTCCTTGTGCTTAGCACTTTTTGAAAATATGTTTTGGTGCTACCACGAAATTCCAGCTAGTTGTTCATCTTTATTTAAGCATATGATTAGGGAGTTTAGTCCTAGAAATACGAATGTCCATGGCTCGAGTTTAGTCCTAAGAGATCTAGAAAAACTAAAAAATTCCTCTTTTTTGTCTTGATAGCACTATGGTCATGAATTTTCTGATATTTTTCCTCAAAATGTCATTGAATTATCTTTCCAATAGTATATCATTTGCCTTTAGATCATTCTGGATTAGGGAGATAAAATTTTTTGAATTTAGGTTGTCTGAAACCCCTGGAATCAAGGATTTGCATGCTGTTTTGGCCATATCAGCCCATTAGATGATTTTTTAGAATTTTGAAAATATTTTTCATAGAAATTTCATGAAATTCCCTCTCTGGAAGGTATTGTTTGTGATTTAATGATTCTGTATGAGCCGAAAATGATTTTTCAAATTTGGAAAAACCTTTTACCCTACACGTGCTGTCAACATCACACTAGACACAAACTTAAAATGTATTTCTACTTAGAAGGTGATTTTCTAAGATTTTTAAAATATTTCTACATTAACCCTTATCGAGTTACCTTGCCAATGGTACCTATTTTGACCCTTAGAACCCCTAACTTTGCTCGAAATAAAATCAAAAATAGGGAAGCTTGATGCTATCCCCTACTTTTAGCATTAGTCAAGATCAATTGATTTCTTTCGAATCCCACTTGGAGGTGTTTGGATGCATCCATGTGATCCTGATTAGTCCCTTTGAGTCAAAATATATGCATCAACCTCATAGGTTTAGATTAAGGCATGAGTAATCTTCGTCGTGTCACCTCTATTTTTATCAATTTTCTTTTTAATCAAAAGTCACCTACTTTGTCAAGAATTTATCAAAAATGTCATTTTGTCAAGAAATCATTGAACCTTTGTCAAAATAAATCCATCGAGCTAGTCTCTCCAAAATCATCAAAGTTTTCAACTATGGAGATACTCCAATCCTGTTTTCTGAAGGGATACTTCAACCATACTTTTACAAACATCATTCAGTTTTTTTAAAAATATCACTAAATTTTTCATCTTCAAATATACTCTAACCCTAGCTTCCAAGGGGATACTCCAACCTCGTTTTTCAAAATTTGTAAAAAAAATTAAATTTTCTCTCCTAGGTCACTTCAAACTTTTGCAAAATTCAAACCTGATTTTCGTGCCTCAATTAATCAAATGAATCAATTTGGTTATTTCAATATAATTGATGGCAATTATGAAACACATTTCAATCATCCTTTATCTCTCCCTTTTGTTATTTTATGTGATTTATCTTATGTGACATTATTTTTTTTTGTCTTACTAACACGTTTCCTTTGTGATGATCGCTTTGCACCCATATTTCCAAAATTTTTTGTCAAATATTATGAGGCAATGTTCTGTATCAGTATCTCTCCAATGCTTGATATGAAATATCTAATTTTTAAAAAACTAAATTTGGAGAATATTTTACTAAAAAACCCTGTGTTCCCTACCTCTCCGTGATGCATACGTGATTCAAATTTTTTATCTAAAACCTAGGTTTATTTTATTCAAAGTCATGCATAAGAAGGGGATTATATTTAAATAATGACAAGTAAAAACTGAGAAAACTAAAACTAAGTTAAGACATGGCTAGAAAAGTGCCAATTTTATGCGTTACGGGGAGGTTTATATTTTCTTGCGTGTCACCAACTCCCAAACCTAATCATCGTATCTCCAAATTATGCAAACCATGAATTGATGTTCTGAGTCTTGTAACTTTGAATATGGGATTCAATAGTCATCCGATCACACCTAGCCCAAATGATTGGTGGCAACTCCAATTATTGGCCACCTAAGGCTAGTTGGATGAGCGATTCATTTGACTGTCCCTTTTCATGGTCAAGAGCCAAGAATCCATACTTTCTTACTCCCATCATGTCAAAAAAAAAAAGAAAAGTCCTGATTGAAAGGACATTTCCTTATCGAGAAATACTTTTAAGTTATGTGAACTTCCTTCACAAGAGGCAGGTTACCGATGGAATCATAGCTTCTATAAAGAGTTAAGGTTATCCTCTTAAAAGACATTATACGGGATAATGAAAATGGATGAGGCCTCGATCATTTGTTTATCAAATGATAAATTGTTTACATGTGGTGAACAATCATGTTCTTGAAGAAAGTATAATGGATCTTTAAGATAAAGTGATTAAGTAGGTAAAACATACTTTAACCTTAATTTGATCATGGATATCGTATAAGGGTATTACATAAATGACAAGGTCATTGGACTACAAGGCTATTTACAAAGCTTACATAATAAATATACAATTGGGAGTGCAATCTTGGGTCTTTAGTGGTATGACTTTAAGATTAATAATTATGTGATTATTTATTTGATATAAAATAATTAATACATAGACTATTAAAGCCTAATTATATATGTCCAATTGGTCCCTCTACTAGCTCAGCATAATTCCTAAATGGATGGTTATTGATCGAAATACTTGAAGTTGAGTGATTCTCAATATGGTGAAGTGGTAAGTCGGTTACACTCCTTTTAGGAATGTAGGCATTCTTTTTCAAAAAATAATGAAAATAATTTTGGTATTATTTATTTAGAATATATATTTAATTTGAGTAAATATTTATTTAAGGCAAAAATCAGTAATTTAAATTAATTATATTTATCTTCTGATAAATTTAGGAATTAATTTCAATTATATGGGTATGGGAAAATTAATTATTTTATATAATTAATTTGATATTTATGAATTCATGTTTAAATATTTATTTATAAATTAAATATAAATAATATTCTAAATCAATTAATAAAAATTATTTTATTTATTTATTTTTAATTTGAGATTAAATTAATTATTTTACTATAATTAATTTTATTTTGATAATTATTACATAATTATTTTGTTTAAATAAAACTACAATGATTTTATATGAATTAAAATTAGGGTTATGGAAAATTATTTGGTTAAATAAAATTAATCATTTAATCAAAATTATATTAAGTATTTAGATTAAGCAGCTTAAACTCTTTAAAATATATTGGGCCAAAATAATGTATTGGTACATTAAGGCTTGGCCAAAATTTAGGCTTATACCCACACTAGGGTAGGCAGCCACTAGGGTTTTAAACAGGTGGTAAAATAATTATTTTAATTAAAAATAGAGCTACCTTGTTATCTTATATAAATAGAAGCAAGAGCTTACGATTTTAGATTAAACTTTGGCGCTACACTAGGGTTTTTTTATCACAACATCTTATGATTCTAAACCTGTTGGCATAAGGTGGTCTTGAAGGAGAATCAAGCCATACGAATCCAAAGTTGATCGAATAAAGAGTGCCTATACACTTTATCATTTGGGAATTAGAAACTAATAAAGAAGGCTAGTTGATTGAAGTTTTCACACTAATCTACTCTAGGAATTCTTAGACAACATCTACAAACCTACAGCTCAAGTAATTGATTATGATGTTTTATTTGTATATGACAACACGAGCTAGTATGATCTATTTTCTAAAATTTTTTAAATTTCACTATGCCATCTAATTTGTTTTCTAACATTTTCATCTAATTCCTTTCAAATGTAACTAGAGCTTTCTTTATATCAAATATAATTAGATGATATCAAAGTTTAAAAGTTAGGTTAGCTAGAAAAATTAGGATTACTAAACAAAGTTACCATGAAGCTTAGGAGGTTGCAATAAGCTTAGAAAGTTTATGTATGTAATCACCTAGGAATTAACCAAGCAATTTCCTTTGATGGCTCAAAGGAAATTGTATTAGTAAAGTACATAATCATCAAAGTAGAAAGCATGATAGTAGATTCATTTTATGCGACATATTAAATGCTATTTAGGCTAAAAGGTTAGACCTAAATAATTAAAATAAACAAATGAAGTCCCTCATAAAATATTAAGTCACACAATTCATATGATAAAGTTATGTTCCACCATTCATGTCAATATACTTGAGCTTTATCTTTAGGAGACTTGTTGGGCAACAAGCTACTTGAGTCATGAATGATGGATCGTACTTAACTAATCTCATGTTGTACAGATGTAAAAAATTTGATCTTAAGGCATGAGAGGTGATTATTAGGCAAAATGCATACGAAGCATTTCAATAAGGAGTTGCCATCTAACAAATCTGAAGTTACATAGAGATGTAACTGATAAACTATGTTACCTACCTGACTAGGCCTTTTGTAATTTGTTGGGCATCCCCAAGGTTGCAACATGTATAAGAACAAGGAAAAGACTATAATTAGTTCAAAAAGATATCCATCTTTGGATTGAGGTATGATTTTTAGATTTCTTGTTATTCTTGAATTTGGTTGATCAATTAAAGACTCATAAAATAATCCATGGAAGTAAGTTGTGTTGATATGTTTGTTTTAATTTTACTGCACCTTTGTTCTTTTCTTTTGATTTATAATTTTTAAGCATTATCTAAACAATAGACATAAAATGTTTGAGAAAAGTTATAATAGGACATTAAAATTTTGAAGTTCGGCAGATATGCATGGCACTTAAAATGGTGGTGACTTGTCACTTGTATTTAAGATGTAAAATTGTTACTATTTTCCCCCCTGAGTCAAATTTGCTTGGATGTTCATAAATGGAATTACTGTAGTGGTAGAGGATATAATTTTTTAATGTTCTTATTAATCACTTAGCCATTTATTCTCCTCTTCAAGAAAGGTTTGTAATGCTTTTTAAGCTTTTTAAGTATTATTATGAAAGCTGTCTTTGATAAGGTCCCAATTTAAGGTTATCAATGATCCTTAGCCTGATCAAAGTATGCTAAGTTCTAATGGTGTTTTCAAGCGTGACCAAGATAGCTTTTCTCATGGTGACATCTATCTCATTTTGGGTTAGTAGGACGACATGGAGCATTATAAAGCCAGATTTGTCATTACAGGACCATATTGTTTGAGATTTTAACCTTGAGAAAAGTGGCAATGTTATTCTCTTAAGTGTAAGAAAAGTTCCTTTTTTATCTCAAAATTGAAGAGTAAGGTTTTTTATAAACACTTCATTTTATCCAAGCTCTTCTCAAACTATTTGTGATCCATTTAAAACTTCTGATGGAAAGCATCTATTCTTCTTCCCTCATCAATTTTTGACATTTAAGGACTTAACTAGAAGGTTTGGAATGCCTAGGGACTAAATTGGACAAGTTAAGAAATTTGAAAGTTAAATAGGGCCATTTTATGCAAAACTCATGGATGTATTAATACATGTAGGTCAAATATTGACACTGGGTTCATTTTCGAGAGTTTTCAGCCTATGAAGGCAAATGTATTGATACATTTTCATGATGTATCGATACTTCATCCGATTTGGGTGAATTTTTATTACTAGGAACCATTTTTATTAATACATTGACCCATAATTTATCGAAACATTGCAAAATGTGTCCATACATCATGAAAAAAGAGGGGCATGAAAAAGTTTTTATCCGATTTTGCTGGCATTTCACCTTCCTAACCACTCCAATTAACCTTAGGCCATTTCATAATCATGTAAAGAGTATTTTACTAACACCTTAGAATAAAATAAAGATAAATATGAGCTTGTAAATCTCTCATTTAGCTAAAGTCAGCCATGATTAAAAGGACTTGATGTAGATTAAATTAAATTGAAAGCTAATGGATTTGTAATTTGATCATTTGCCAACTATATGAAGTCTAGTTTGGTTAACATGTAATAGAATGCTACTTTGGGTTAGAGTTAAATGTTCTTTCTTGCATGTTTGAAGATATGGCTACTTTGAAAGGGTAGGTCTCTTTAGGGGCATGTATTAAGATTGCCCACCAAAACTAGCTAACTCCATGCCCTATTTAAAAGGTTTTAGCACTTGATTAAATCACCTACAGGTTTAAGGAGTTTGATTGTAAGCAAGCTTATATGAGGTGCCAAATGAAGAAAATCCATGCACGAAAAATTAGAGATGATCAGCTAAGATGGTTTTAACCCTTTAAGGCATCCAAAACTATAGAGAGGAGCTGGTTATCAGCAAAGTGACCAAAAAAAGAAAAGAGGAAAAATAAAAGAAAAAAGGAAAAATTGAAAAGAGTTCTAGAAAGCTTGCAGTAAAGCAGTTTTTTTAATTTGGTTTTTTCTTACTCTTATCCTTTCCTTATGTGAGATTGAGGATCCTAAGCCATGCTTAGGTAAGGGCTTGTGCTAAAGGTGTAAAAACCATGTTTATAGATAAATCTTGAGTAATAATCTCTAAATGTTTTTTGCTTGTTTTCTTTGATAGTTTTTGTTTAAAACTTCATCAAAATCAACCTTCTATCAAGAAAACTTATTTTTATACATTTTAAATTAAATTTGTGTGATTTGTAATTGTTTCTACCATGTGTCTTTTTATCTTAACCTTATGTTATGCATTTTTCATGGTGTATATGTTACATACATTATAGGCGATTTTGATGTCATATGTTAATGAATTTCATTTCCATGCCTTTGTCATGAAAATATTATGAAGATGTTAACATTTCCTTAAGAATTTATGGGTCCATGCAAACTTAAGCTAGTCAACATGTCTTTGTGCATAAATGTCATACATGATGCTATTATCATTAGTTTTTGGAAAAGAGTAAAGAGAAGAAAATAATTTTTTCGGTGAATTTTGGAAGTTGCTCAACCTTAAAGTTCTTTTTGCAAGTTTTTCCAAAATATTTTCATGTATATTAGAGATCATTTTACAATTTCCATCCATTTTAGCATCATTTAGATTATTTTATATGATTTAGGGTCATTTTGTCATTTTCCTTGCATTTAGGTTATTTGCAAAATCTAAGGACTATTCGACAATTTTCATGCATATTGAGGAGGTTTTAGTAACTTCTATGCATTTTAGGGTCATTATAGAAATTTTTATCATCTTAGGACCATATGGGCATTTTCACATCAAAATGTGGTCATTAGAGTTATTTTAATGAGTTTATGAGAAAATTGAGTCCTTAGGGTCATGTAAGAACTTTAATGTTGAAACATGTCTATTAGGGGTATTAGAGGTAATAGAACCTTAAAACCGAGTTCCTAGGGTCATGTGGGAACTTTCATATCAATACATGTCCATTAGGATTATTTAGGTGATATTACATCAAAATCAAGTCTATAGGGTCATGTGAGAACTTTTATGTCAATGCATGTCCTTTAGAATCATTTAGGTAATATCCTATTAAAAATCGAGCATAAATTTTTATTAATTATTATATATGTTTCATTAAAGCTTGAGGCAATATCTCTAAGTTAAAATAGTCAATAGATATGCTTCTAGCATATGGAAGTTATCTCATCAATTATTTTTAAACAAAAGAATAGCCCTTTTAAATAAGTAAATTGGATGTTTTGATTTTTCTTGAGAAATAGAACTTTCGTATTCCTTTAGGTTTTTTAGGGGGTACAAAAAATATTTTGATTTTCAAAACTAACTTATACGTAATTTACTTGAAATTGGGATAATAATCTTAATTTGAATAGTTTCAAAATATGGAAATTATAATTAATTATCAGGAATTTAAGATCAACTTTAATTGAGATTTAGGATGGCACGTAATTAATTGGTATAGATTTATAGGCATCATTGAGGGGACAATTCTCACTCTGCACATAATTGACTCTTGAACACTTTTCATATTAATATCTAGTTTTTAAGTGAATTTTGGAGTTTGTTTTTGGGCATTTCTAACACTAAAAATGAACACTGATAGGTGACCAATCTCACCACCTAAAGGAAATAGATTGGTGGCAATTTCAAGTCTTTAAAGTTTCGTAACAACCATAGAAGGGGAAGTTGGATCTTTAATTCGATCCAACTTACTAAGTCCAATCCCAATATGAGAAAAGACAAAAGAATCTTCTCATCTAGCCTGACGTGTCATATTCGCATTTAACATGTTACAATACTCTTCATCTAACTTTCACCTTTGCTCTCATTTCCAATAACGTGCTCAGGATGCGAATCTCGACCATATCAGCTTAGTAATTAATTTTTGTGGTTTGCTAGTCATCATAAAATGATTGTGCAAAAGAGTCACCACTAATCTTTATAGGCTAAATGTGATTACTCAACTATTAAAATTTGTCTTATAAGGGTTTTAAAAACCTTAAAAGCATATCTCGAACTTTTCTTGTAAACTAGAGAATGTACGGGTTCAAGAGTCGGTTATGTGTGGGGAAGAATAAGCACCTCCCAACACCCGTATAACTTGGTACCTATTAATCACATGTTATCCTAGGTCTCTACTATAGTTGATTTTAATTTTTGGTATTAAGGTATAAAGTCTGGTTAAAAACTCTACATGTAAAAATTTAATTAAAAATTCTATATATAAAAAGTCTAATAAAAATTCTATATGTAAAAAGTTTCATTGAAAATTCTATTTATAAAAAGCCTAGTTAAAAAAACTCTATATGTAAAATTTGACCAAGAATTAGAATTTGTTAAAGTCCAATTAAAAATTCTATATGTAAAAAGTTCAATTAAAAAAATTCTATTAGTATAGATGTAGAGTCTAATTAAAAATTCTATGTGTAGAATTTCAACTAAAAGTTCTATATATAAAAAAAGTCGAATTAAATGAAAATTCTTTACGTAAAACGTCTTAAATTTCATAAAAACTAGTTAAAGTAGAAAAGATTTGTTTAATCCTATTAGTTTAAAGCAAAATCTAAACAAAAGTTCTATTAGCAAAAAAATGTAATTATATACTAAAAAGTCTAATTAAAATCTTACATGGATTAATTATAATTTAAAAATCCAAAGTGATAATTTATCCTATGTATTTAGGCCTATTTTGAGTTTTTCAACCTATCTTAATTAAAGTTGACTTTTCTTTGATTTTGACCATTTTGTCATATTTTTTAATTTTCTAATTAATTTTGAACTGGTTACATCCAATTTGACTTGTTTAATCAAGTTTGACAAGGTTTGACTCAAGTTTATCAAGTTTGATCATATTTGACCTGTGTTAACCAAGTTTGAATTAGCTTGATCTTTTAAGCCCTTCTTTTAATTCATGACCTATTGGGACTTTAGAATTCCCATAGGGTTTTGAGAAGCCTCAAAGCCCAGAATGATAGAGTTTTAAGGGCCTAAACTAAACTAGGTGTCTACATCATTCTTTCGACTGGTTTACCAAAGTCAATAGATTTCCTCCATCTGTTAGGCTTTTCTTAAATTTTGGTGCAAGTTCCACCATTTGATTTTAGGTTAAGCACTCTGACATCCATTCTTATGCTTAGGTTTTATCTTAGGTTCGTGGTGTGTTGTAGCTCTATGTGTATTATCCATCTTCTTTCTTAAGCCTCCTCATATTTTGATTATTGGAGAAGGTGTGTTGGTAGGAATGATTAAACCAGACTACCATGTTTATCAGTCTCACTTTTTCCTGAGTCTCACATGTCATGATGAGAGAATTCCTTAAGTCAAGCCTTGAGTCTTATGGTGGTTTTCTTATGGTCAGCTATAGACCACGAATGCCATTTCTTGTTGTTTAATGTTGGTGAAGAGATTCTCTTGGGTTCCAAAAAGTTGAATTGTGCTAAATGTGCCTAGATTAATTAGAGTTAGCTCATGCACAATGATGTGAATTGCTAGGTAAGGAAAAAAGATGTGCTTCCCAACATCCTAGCTTAGGTCCATTGCTTTAATGGGCTCATTTCTTTCTTTAATCCAAAACATCTTTTATCGTTCACTGACATTTGTTAGATGTGATGTTTGCCTTTAAAGAGTGCTTGAATCTTAACATTTCATTCTTCATGTCTTTTCTTGAAAAGAAAATATCCAGGCCCTTCTTCTTCTTATGGATTTCCTATTGATATGGATAAGAAAGTATCCAACCTTTAATTTGGACTCCTTGGCTTATTTGCCTTAGAGATATGGGCATGTTAGCTTATTTTCCTTACTTTCCTTACGCATGAGCCTTAAAGTAGTAGGCATGTTAGCTTATCTTCTTCATCTACTTGTTTGGCTTTTCTTCTTGACATAAGAACTTAGAAAAGATGAGTTAAGGTACACGGTGTTGCTTCTATAAAGAAAGTATCTTCAAGTTCTCTTCCATCATGTTCTCTTTCCCTCGATTGTTAGAAGTCATTGCTCTTTTTCTTACTCTTTTAAGGATGATGTGCTTTAGTAGCATATAATCTCATTGTAAGTCTTTGAGCATGAAAGCTTGAAGCAAAAAAAATGGTCATTTTAACTCTATCCTTATTGTCTTAAAAGGGACATGCGTTAGAGTCTATCTGATCTAAACATATGCCTCTTAGTATAAAAGCCTTAGAATTATCAAGGCATTTACTTTTTTCTCTTTTGTATGACATGGATGACTTTAATGTGGTTAATAAGATCTATATCTTGCAGTTTTTCTTTTAATAAGCATTGTGACTTGAGTTGGACTCTCGTCGTAGGCATCAAATGTTGTGGATGAGAGCTAGATGATGTGGATTGACGTTGGACTAGCAAGTTTGACATGAAACTTAAGAAGAGCATGCTAAAGCTCACATAAGACGACATTGAAAAGGCATGCTAAAGCCAACATGGTTAGCTTGTGAAAAAGTAAGCAAGCTTACATCATCAAAATGGTCTGGAGCATAAGACATCTTGCGAGAGAAAAGAAAAGTGAGGGGGCATCAGAGGTTGTCCTTTAGGGCATGCTTCAATGCTCAAATCAGAATTACATCATATAAGAACCAAAGTAAGGCAAGAATGTAAGGGTGTTGGATAGACAAAATTTAAAAGAGTAAAAAGGAAAAAGTTATTTAGAAAGCTTTTTTTTTTTTGTTCTATTAAAGGGTTACTTGTGTGTCAATACAAAAGCCTTCCTCTATTTATAAGTGTCCGAGGGTCCATCATTCAAGATTTAAGTGCACTTCTTTTAATTTTCTAAGATGGTGGCACATGATATGTGATGTAATCACAACAGTCCTAATTCTAAGCTCTTGAGGTGCCTGATGTATGCTGTGGTCACACCACATCTAATTTGACCTCATAGAGGCATGTAGAAGATGTGTTGAGCACCATATCTGATCCAACTCATAGAGGTGTATAGGAGACATGTTTGGCTCCATGTTTAATTCGACCTTGTAAAGGTGTGTAGAGATGTACTGAGTGCATGTCTACTTTGACTTTATACAAGTAAGTTGAGATATGCTGGGTGCCATGTCTAATATGCTGGGTGCCATGTCTAATCTGAACTCGTAGAGGTTTGTAGAGACATGTTGGGTGCCATATCTAATCTAACCTTGTAGAGTTGTATGGAAACATGCTGGGTGAGACGTTTGATCAGACCATGTAAAGTTGGTACGTTACTGAACCTAATCTAGATCTCCTCTATGGTGACAATTATAGGAGACATCTTTTGGCTCTGATGGTTAAACCATTATGGAATTGGTCTAAAGTCCTCTTAACATTTACTTTAGACATTTGAAAGAATAATTGAAACTTCTAATTTTCTTCAAAAATCCATTTTAGAAATCTTTGTCTACTTAAATCATTTCCTTTTAACGTTTATTTACTAAAAATACACATTTTTTGTCCTTCATATTTCAGTGGATAAAAATTTGTTATTGATAACATTTTAGATATATAATGCACATTTTGTTATTAATATTTACTAAAAACTTGTTGAATGAAAATATTCGCTTAAGTGGAACAAATACATTAATTTGAAAAAAATTGCTTGGCTATGATTGAATTCAAAAATTATGTCAAATAGATATTTGTTTTCATTAAAATTAAAAATTACAATTTCTATATTTATTTTCAATATTCTTTATTACTTATTTTCTATATTTCTAAGATTCTAATTGAATTTGACTCAACCGAATAATTTGTTTAAATTTAATCTAATTTCATTCTAAAGGTAATAAATTGAACCAAAATAACTTGAGAATTTTAATACCTAACTAAAATTGACCCGATCCAAAACCAATTAGAGGCATTCTCAATGCCTTATCTTGGCAGTACAATGACCAGGAACAATATTTGAAAACACAACTTTGATGCTTATAGTATCTCATAATCATAACACATTTACAGTCCCTTGCTCAGTCATATAAGTCTCCTAGGCTCATCAAATTAGTACTCAATAACTATCATTTTTGAATTAATATGAAGGAGATCTTGTATCATTTAGTATAGTGATTGGTTTGCATTATTCACTATATATCTTTTGTCCAATCCATTGGCTCTTGGGTACATACCAACAGTTGAAGTGGTTCATACAAGGTTTCTGGAATGCACACAAATGGTCATATGATGGCCAATATTGGATGACTATGAAAAGAGATTGAATCAATTATGCATAAAGATGTTGTAAATGCCATATGTTCACAGAAAAGATGCATGTCCCTCTAACGGGTTTACTATAATCCATCTCATAAATAGGGATGACAAAATAATATGTATACGAAATGTTTCGACTTGTTCCATCTAATAGGAAAAGGGTTTCTTTAAATGGGGGATGAGGCGAGATGAACAGGTTTCATATAAAAAATAGTGTGGTGGGTCAGAAGTGGGTTTAGGGCATTCCACCCTGATCCACCAAGAGAATATACATTAACAAATAAATTATTATTTATTTAATTTCATATTTATATTATTATATTAATAAAGTTATTATTTAATATATTAATTTAAGAGATTAATTTAATAAAATACTATATATATGATTAAGAGATAATTTATATTAAAAAAAATAATGTTTTAAAAATTATATGATCTCTGAACTGATATTGGCCAGCTTAAGTTGAATGCTGGCTATAAATGTACATATACGTGTCAAGTCAAGGTCAAATATAAAAGATAATAATTTAATATCAAGTTGGGACATAATCAAATGAAATTATTAAGGAGTCAAGTCAGGGTTAGAGCCAGGAAAGCCCATCCCATTCTTACACCTACCCATTGTAGAAAAATGGATGAACCCTCAATTTTGCTAATTACATTTTATCTATACTATTATAAAAAGAATGATTGAATTGATGTCACGAATTAATCATGTACTAACTCAGCAACTAAAATTGCTTATAAACTTTCACAAAATATTAACAATAATATAAATTTAAGGATTATTAAGTCTTTTTCTTATTTAAAAACTACTCATCAATCATATATTTTTTAAAACATATTTTTTTTTATTTTTTCTCAACCACTCACATGGTGGATCTGCCATGATCTAGTTATTCTTAGTAAATTAGTAAGTGACTTCAAAAGTAAAAAATGCAAAGAGAATACCATCAAACTAAACTAATGAATAACTTTTTTTTTTCCTTGCGTGTTTTCTTTGAGTTACCAACATAAGATGACCAATAGGCCTTAGATAAAGAGGTTATATATAATTCTTTATAAATTAAGCCTTTTATAAGCAAATGGGATTTGATTATTTCAAACAATAAAATTTATTCAGATTTAAAACTAATTTATTTATTAATGAATTTTATTTTGTTATTTGTTCTTTTTTCTACGGCATGATTTTCGTGGTTTTGAAGTCATGGAAAAGTTAAAGGTTAAGAATGAAAGGATATTATAATATCCTAAACAACGAAGCTATCCCAGCAACCATCACGAAACATTATTGAAAGTTCTTTCTAGAGTAAACATTCTTAAAAGTCAAAAGTACGATGCTAAAGTTAAAATTAGAGGAGGAGAAATTTGAAGAAAGTATAGGTTAGATTAGGTGAGGTGAAACCCACCCACTATGTGGGTTTTTTTTTTGGGGAAAAAATATATTTTAACAATTAAAGCATAGTAGGTCTTTATGTAAACTCCTAAGTTGATTTAATTCATGATATCGATTCAATTAATATTTTTTATACAAAAAAAATTACAATTTTAAGATAAAAAATTAAAATCTAAATTCACTTGGTATCATTTTTTAAAAATTATTATAAAGCCTATTTGGTGAAATAGATTTTATTATTGTTTGAATGAACTGTTCAAGAGGTTTTCTAAGGAGAAGTTAAATAGGTTTGACCCTTTTGTATTGGTACTGGGAAAAAAAAATGAAATATTTTATTGAAATACTTTTATATGACTAAAAAATAATGAGTTTATAAAATAATTTAAATAATGCATTATACTTCAAATTTTTAGTCATAAATGCCTAATTTCTTGATGAAAACATAAGTTTTAAAATGAAAAAAAAAATCAAATTACTTATAACTTTTTAAAAAATCATAAAAATTAGACATTAATTCATATTTGCCATTAGCATTTCTATTCGTTTTTTTTAAGAATCAAATTAAAAATGTTATATCAAATAAAAGGTCAGATATGTATATTTTATCTTTCTTTAAATTTGTATTTAATCATATATATATATATATATATATAACTACTCAATCAACCTTTTATCTTTTATAAATCAAACAAATAAAAATAATAATAATCATATTTAAGTATGAATCCATGGCTACGTAGAACATGAAAAATTAATGAGGAACCAAAGATAAAATGCCGCGCTCAAACTTGTAACTTTTCTTTAATATTTTTAATTGTGGCGGTTAAAATAAAAAATACAAAAAACTAATTAAACTCGATTGTAGCTTTGGTTGAAATGTCATATTAGCTTCCCGGATGCTGAAAAATTAGTTATAATAATATACATAAAAAATGAATACGAGAATTTTTTTAAATTAATAAAGATAGTCCTAATTATTTTGTTGAATGATTATTTTAATAATGTTTAGTATTATATCCAATTAACTGCAGTTAATTTACGATAAATCAATTTATATTGTGCTAGCTAGGCTATTAAACCTTGAATACAAGTTAATTTACTATGATATCGCATGCACTACATTAGCATATTATGCAAGGTTGTTAAATTATGATTAAAACTTTATTTATTATATAATATATTTTTATCCAATGCTATACATTATTTAGATATAAACTAACTCATATTATGAAATTATTAATATTGCGTCTATGTTTATTTGCCATCAAAGTCTCACAATTTTGTTCCACAAAAGATGTCTCACAAGTTTAGGCTTAAATCTCTTTATATATACAATGGTAGATGCGCATAATTTTTCGATGTGGGATTGGAGTATACAAACTCCCACATTAAAGCTTGAAATCCTCGCTAAGCTCAACAAAAAACAGATAATATTAGAATCACATCAGGTATCGTTTCCACTGGTAGTACTTAACTTTCTTAGGATTTTAAATTTGGTTCCCATTGTATAGCACATAACTCTCATATTTTAATTGGTGATTGTTTTGATACTATTTGTGAAAACCAGTATCCAACTTGCAAAGTATCATTCACTTTGACTCAAAAGTCTCAAGATTATATCCCTAAAAGGTAGCTTCCAAGTGTTGGTTTAGTTTTCTACAAATATATCATAGTTAATTCTCAAAATTTTCTGATATGAGATTGAAGGTGTTACATTTATGATAAAATTAAAGCTTAGAATATTGAATATATATATATATATTCATTAAAAAAAGGCCTTAGAAGTTCAATTTAACAACTTAATATTACTTAATATCGTCAATATCTAATTAACTACAATATTTTATCATTCTTAAAAGTTTTGTCCAACAAATTTTACACTAGTTAATATCATCACTATTACTCGAAATTATTGAATATTGTATGCATTAGCATTTTCTGTGGCATAAATTCTTATTTTGAAAATTATTTTTTAAATACATTATAAAATAAGAGATTTTGAGAGACGAGATAAGATGATCCAAAAAGCATATTCTCTATCTTGAATTTAATAGTATTAAGAATAAATATCATCCTTAACTTAACAGTATTGGAAATGGATATTGTTCTTAAAACTCTTCAGAAATGCAATCTTAGAGAATAACTGCTAAAGATAATTTTTCATTCCTAAAACCTTTAGAAACGATTTTTATTATTTGAAAACAATTATTGATTTCCTGTAATTCCTCTAAATCTTGTAGTGATTACAATAATGATTTTTTTTCTTTTATTTGTTATAATTACATTGTTAATTTAAAATTCAAAATTATTTTGTGATCTACACATTTTTAGTTTTGTCATTTAGAAAAAAGTTATGATTTTCCGAAGATAAACAGATTCAGTAGTTTCATTGTTTGTTTTACTAATTATATGTTTGTGTTTCTCTTTATTTTATTTTATTTTTTATTAGATACTGTCACCATTAAGTTCAGTAAAACTTAAATATTAAATTAAACGAATAAAATGTCAATGTAATACTTATGTTTTTCCTTTTTCGGTTATTTTTTTGAATGGTTTGTTTTGCTGATTGGGAGAACTTTCTTGTGTTTGGTTAATGCTTTTGTTCGGCACAAATGTTTATGTTGTTTCCGGATTTTTTTTTTAATTATAATTGTTCATGTTTAACTCTTTTTATCCAACGGTATAAAATAGTACTACTTCCACCTATTAGCCTTTTCGTAATGATAAAAATGATTGTTATTTAATTATATTGCTAGTTTAAATTTTAAAATTAATTTTTAGTCCATAGACTCGTGGTGTTAATTAAGTCACCATTTTTTTTTTTTTTTACTTTCGAATTGACAAAAGTGATATAATTGTTCATTAAATTTTAAATTAATTGTTATTAATTATAATTTTGTATCTAATAAGACTTTTTTGAATTGGTTTGGGTTTAGAATATAATGAGGTATATTGTCGTATTCCTTTTATATGGCAAGTTCTTCAAGCAATTTACAGGAAAGACCTTGATTTTTTTCATTTATTTTAATAAATATTGCACATACATATTTTAATTTTTTTATCTTATATATTCTTGATTTATTGATTTTCAAGTTGGGATCAGAGTAATCGAGTTTAAAGTATACTAAATCAATCTCTCTAATTAGTTTACATGTTTATTGTCCTTTTATCTGCAATCTAACTTTGAATTGATACGCTAATTACATTTTTTTTTTCATATTTTACTTTATTTTGATAAAATTTCACTTTTCAATTAAGATTTTTTTAATATGAAAATGTTTAATTTCACACAAATTGAGTTTATATAATATTAAAATATTTAGATCTTTATTCTTAAATCAATTATTAATTAAAAATAATACATTTATATTTCGTAATCTTACTTTTAAATATATTAATAATATATAATTAAAATATGTATTTTGATGCAAAATATGTGACAGCGAAAATAGTAATATAAGTAAATGGCCAAACGGAACTTCAACTTTTAGTATACTCGAGAATTTTTTTTTTTTTTTTTTTTTTTTGTTGCATAGAAATGAAGGAGGAGATAGGCATGGATACGCAAGTTTTATCACATGATAAATGATAAAGTTGATTTAAAAAATTTATATATTTGTATTATCTTTATGATATTTTTTTTATTATTATATTAAATTATTATATATTTATATAAATTTTAATATTTCAATAATTTATAATTATATGTACTTTACTATATTTGTATACTGTATTTATATTTAATTAATTATTTTTTTGTTTTATATTAGTGTCCTATCTAAAATTATTAGTTAGAAACTTACGAGGAGGGATTGTATTGATCCTGTA
>JBBYHK010000006.1:20404895-20460739 GCA_038382065.1 Adansonia grandidieri | reverse complement strand
TTTTTTTGTTTTATATTAGTGTCCTATCTAAAATTATTAGTTAGAAACTTACGAGGAGGGATTGTATTGATCCTGTACAGCAAAGCATGAGCAAAGTAATCAAAGCCCGTTCCCAGGTCGAAATAAAGCAGCTTACCTTTGGCCTTAGCAATGACATTAGTGCAGACATTATATGGTGGGCGCCTAAAAGTAGTCACATAAGTTGAGTATTATTTTGTTTGTTAAAGAAAGTAGAGCACTCAACTTTTAGAGTTGATAGGGCAGTCAGTCCATTTGATTATTTCCATGCATATATTCTAATTAATAGTTTAAATTAATTTACGATGGATACATTCCATGCCAACTTGTACGATTAATTTAATTTCAAACATTGCAGTATTAAAATATAAACAAAACTATGGACAAGTGATCGGTATTAAACTAGCTAGCTAAACGGCCGAATCAGAGTTCGGAAACGTGATTAATATCTAAAGAATACCACATTTCTTTTAGTATTATACTATAGAAATTTCTATTGAATAAATTTTCAGTCAAATAATATTAACTTAATTGTAAAATTGATAAAAATAAAATCATTTTATAAAAAAATTATTTTAATATGATTATAATACAATTTTATTTTATGAAATTAAAATAAAAATCAAAATTTTAAAATCCATCAATTAACTTTAAGTATTTTCTGTCTTAAAAATATGTTTGTAATTATACTAATTTTATTTTATATTTTTAGATTAAGATAATTACAAATTTTTTGATATTTTAATTTGTTTGAGCATAGATTAAGATAATTACATGTACGGTGGATGTGTAATTGTGCATAAAACTAGTTTAAATGATTCCTCAAAAAATAGTAATATATATATTTATTTTTATTCACACCCATAATCCTATTGCACATATCAAATAATATAAATTGCAATGGCGTTTGGCCAAAAAATAATATAAATTGCATTCAGGTGCCGACATAATCAAACCTTTTTACGTGGCTGCAGTTTTTATTATTATAAAAAAATGTAAATAAAGTTAATAAAGAGAAAGAGAAGCGAGCGAGTTAATATAATACATAAATAATTATATGAAAACCAGAAAAGGAGAAGTCGGCATGCTATGTGAAGTGAAGCGTGACGCCATGTGATATTCCAAAATTTTATAACAGATTTATATCATGATACTTATAAAATTGAGGTGCTTAATTAGTAAGATTCAAAATCGAAGAGGTTTAATTTGTAATTAATATGAGTAGATCAGTTCATATAACAAGCTTTTGGATCAAATTACCTCTGTTAGTTAAACTAATGACCAAAATGCTGTCTCTTAACATTTTACCAATTTACTAATATTTTTGCCACGTCCAAAACATCAAGACGCTTAGCACTTCGAAAGCAAAAGTGCCAAATGAGTTTGGCATTTTACACACGGAAACGCCTTCAGTTCAAGCATTTGCATGTAGAAAATGTCAAGCCCTTTAGCGATTTAGTTAAATAAACGCCATAAATATTGGCGATTTAAGCGTAACAACAGCACCCAAACTGGCATTTTCACTTTTCCCTTTCTTTATATTTTAAAATATTTTTCCATGTAGGAAGGTTAGAATTTTTTTTACGCTTCCATTTTCAACTTAAAAATATTGACATGCTTTGCGCTAAAATGGTTAAATTTGTAATTATTTTTATGCTAGCCTTATTGGTTATACTGTAACAAGAATTAATTATTTTAGATAAATATTTGTTACGTAAAATTTGAAATTATTGTTATGCGAAATTTTTATAAGTTTTATTATTATGTTAAGCCAATTATTGTTATGTGAACATATTATTTTAGATAAATATGTTATTATTATATGAATTTATTAATTGAGGTAAATATTTGTTTAATAAAGATTGTTACTTGAATTGATTATTGCGGTGTAAAATTAAGAAATATAATTTGATTGATTGTCAGTACGTTGATCTATTATTGTTATTAATTTCAAGATTTATAATAGCATAACTGTCGCAACGTGGCTCGGATATGATCCTGACCAGCTTGATTTAAAATGATTGATGTACCCAGCATTTATATATATATATATCATTATATCATTATTCTTTTATTTTATTATTTTTTAAGGGGCATATCATTATTACTATCATGTTTATATTTTTCATGTCTAGGGACTGTGTTGTCGAGATGAATTGCTCACTTGACTTCTCTAAATAGTTATATAAAACGATCATTTATTTGGAGTTGCCACAAATCTTTTTTGGCTTGGTAAGATTGTCACTTGCCGAAGTTTATATTTTAAGGATTATGAAACCCATAAAAACAAACTCCGAGGTCTGTGCTCAAACCAGAGATCATATAAAAGGGTCTAAGAGTCAATTACAATCATAAGTACGAATCGTCCTTCTCGTAATGCTTGATAATTGATACCTTACTAATCATATATTAATTTAAATTTTTATTTTTATTTGGTTTCAATATTTAATATTTAATATTTAATATTAATTCCCATGTTTAAAAATTAAATTTTATGAAACAAATTTATTATTCCGAAAGGGAAAATCAGGCTTTTAATATATTTGAAAATCATCCATACCCTCCTAGAGAACCAAGAGAACACGAAAGCTTTTATCATTCTCTATCGTACCCCGTTGGAGAACCTATGGAATATGAAAGGTTTTATTTTTTAAAAAAATTGATAAATCCCAACTTTCATTTTCAAAAGGGTGCCTCGTTATTAAAGAACTCTGTAAAACTCCTCGCATATTTTGATAGGAATTTCATGCATTAATTTAACTAGAAGACATTACTTTAGTTTTAAAAAAAATACCTGATTGTTGTAAGAATATTAATCCTAAGACCAAAAAATGGTCCAATACGAACCTATTCCTAATATGTATTTTCAACATGAAAGTATTCCAGTAAACACATAAGACTTGGTTCTAATGCAAAATTACTAAAATGCTCTTAGGGTATACCTTCGATTTGAAAGTATCTCGGTGACCCCTAGAGGTTCGAAATTAATGCTAAAAGTGTGAACTTTCTTAAATATGCACCTTTGGCATAAAAACATCACGATGCTTACCTAAGACTCGATTTTAGGTAAAATTAGCAAAATGCCTCTAGTGTATACGTTTGACGTGAAATTATCTCGATACCTTAACGGACACAAATATGGTGATGAAATGCCAAACATATTCTAAATATGCACATTTGGCATAAAAGCATCCCAGTTACTATCTAGGACTCAATTTTAGGCAAAATTAGCAAAATGCCTATAAAGTATACTTTCGACATGAAAGTATCAGGTACCCTAATGGATACTAATACGCTGATGAAATGACAAACCCATCCAAAATATGCACCTTTGGCATAAATGCATCCCGATTACTATCTAAGACTCGATTTTAGGCAAAATTACTAAAATGCCCTTAGGGTATACCTTCAACGTGAAAGTATCTCAGTGCCTTAATGAACATTAATATGGTGATGAAATGACAAACCTATTCTAAATATATACCTGTGGCATAAAAGCATACAAGTTACTATCAAGGACCCAATTTTTAAGCAAAATTACCAAAATACCATTAGGGTATGCTTTCGACATGAAAGTATCCCAATAACCCTAACAAACACTAATACGATGATGAAATGATGAATTTACCCTAAACAAGGAAATTAGAATCCTAAAATTGGCTTAAAAAACAAAAATTACAATTAAGCCCCTAAGCTTTTAAAAATTTCATTTCGTACCCTATGAAAATCAAGAGGATACGAAAGGTTTTACAAATTTCTATATCCCTCTGGAAGGCCATAGGAATAATAAAAATACTTAAAAGTCACAACAATGACCATTTTAACCCTAAATACTGTAATTTGCTATTTCAGCCTAAACCTTTCAAAATTTACTTTTAAGCCCCAAAAAAAACATCATAAAAACAAACAAATAAAAATATACATGAAAAACACAGTACACACATCCACAAGGATTCAGCCAAACACCTTGGCCTTGAAACAAAAATTTTCAACATTTTGCAAAATAGTCACTAAACTTTCTAAATTTGTAGTTTGACTCCTACATGGAAAAACATCACAAAAAGTCATCAAACTAGCTAATAATCAACATAAAAATCATGGCAAAAATATACATGAAGATTTGGCCAAGCACTTTTGGCCATAAAACATGATTTTTCCATATTTTGCAATTTAGTCCTTAAACTTTATAAAATTGCATAATGACCCCTAAAGTATTACAAACACCTAAAACATGTTTACAGACACATAATTCAAAGATCTCATGGCTCACGAAGCTCTCGGCTAAGCCAAACATGTCATAAAAAAACTTTTACTTATTTTACAATTCAGTCCCTATGTTCACTAACACCATAAAATAACCTAAAAACCATGAAGTCAAGACAAAAATAAGCACAAAATCATCATCATCAATTGCAATCAAATTCGGCCAAGGTGAAAAATTTTAAACATAAACATGTTTTGATGTAGAAAATCATGAAAACAAGCATAAATAATTATTATTAAACTTAAATCAAAATAAAACCTCAAAATAAATATACTAACATACTAATCAACATATTAACATCAAAACAACATGAAAGAAATAATTTAAATATCAACATAAATACAACAAGTCAAAATAATAACAATAAAAATAACATTCCATAAAAAAATAAGATTTAACTTAAAAAACAAAAGATAACAAGAAATACAAAAATTTTTAAAGTCACCATGTTTAGCCTTTCAACAGAGATGAGAATCCACAAGCCTTAACATGATTTTAACTTATGAATAAGGATGAAAATGAATCAAAATGAAGAAAAGGAAAGAAAACAAATGTTTATACCTTAAGAAAAAAACTTGAAAACTAAGTAAAATATATGTTGTTTTAGTGTTTTTTTTTTCTTTTTCTTTTCAAAAAGCCTCTTTAATGAATGAAGGTATCCCTATCTATACGGAGCAAGGTCGGCCAAGGCATGAAAAAAATGCCTTGGCTGAATGGTTTCTACACCATTATATTCTTTTTATTCTTTTTTTTTATTTTATAACTATTACTTTTTTAATTGATTTGATTTAAATTTATTGATTTTGTTTTCTTATGAGTGATATCATGCATGACACCATTGATTTCTAGAGCATTTTGTATGATATTTTTATTAAGATATAAAATTATACTTAAAAATTAATTAAAAGGACTAAATTTTAAAATTTTAAATTATGTATATGAAATAAAATTCCATAAGATCAATTTAATGTATTCTAATAATAAACACAATCTTTAATTTACAAAACAAAATAATAAAAATAATAAACTCGTAAAATTGAATGACAAAAACCTTTACTAGGAAAAATTATTATATGTAAAAAAAAAATATAAAACTCGTAAAATAAATTGAATTTTCCAAAATTGATTTAATGTGAATTTATTAAGAATATTTAAAGAATTTTAAAAATTATAAACTTGAAAAAATCCTCTCAAAAATTTTATAAAGTAAAAAACTCCATATTTTGGAAAGAGGAAAAATTTGAAAGAAAATGAAAAAAACATAAAATAAAATGAATTTTTCAAAAATTATTTAATATGATTTAAACAATAATATTTAAAGAATTTTAAAAATTATAAATTTTAAAAAATCCCTTGAAAAATTTGACCGTGGCATCATCCGTAGAGATAAATTTTCAAAATTTGAGAAGAAACTATTAAAAAATATTTTTTCTCTTAAATATTCATCCTATATATCCGAAATTTAAGATCAAAATATAGCTTTTTCTATCACGTGAACTTATGGCCATTTAAATATGACTAAAAAGATCTTGAAAATGTCCTGCTCATCTAAAAAGGATCATTCTTAATAAAAGTGGCCACTAAGTTCTCCATATCAGATATTCAGGATTATCAGAAAAGAGACTTGGACGAAATTAGGTGTTTACAACTGCCACTCTTTGACCATTGCTGAGAATCAGGAACAGGGCAAATACCAAATAAACATAATTTCGTTTAGGTCATTAAGCTTTGAAAAATAATCTAAATTAATAGCGAACATGACAATTAACTAACCAAAGGTGAATCGGTAAATTAAATGATGACCAAAGGGGAACCTTAGTCAAAAGAGGTTGACCGAGACAAAAACATACAAGTCAATAAAAATAAAAGTTGACTAGGATGAAACCTAAAAGTCAACAAATAAATAGAGTTGACCAAGATGAAATCGACAAGTCAACATAGGTAAGGGTTGATCAGGACAAAACCTACAAGTCAACAAATGAAAGAAGTTAACCAGGATGAAATCGATAAGTCAACATAGGTAAGGGTTGACCAAGATGAAATTGACAAGTCAACAAATGAAAGAGGTTGATTGGGACAAAATCGATAAGTCAACATAGATAAGGGTTGATTAGGATGAACCCGACAAGTCAACAAATAAAAAAGGGTAACCTGGGCTAAACCCACAAGTCAACATAGGTAAGGGTTGATAGAGACAAAATCGATAAGTTAACAAATGAAAGGGGTTGGCCGAGATAAAACTAATAAGTTAATATACGTAAGGGTTGACTAGGACAAAATTGACAATTCAACAAATGAAAAGGGTGTGGGATAACATTTGATACTTGGTCCATTTGAAAAGATGAGGACTTACCTTTCGATTTGAGGGAATAAGCATGATCATCATTTTTTTTCTACATCACATTTAACTTTTCCTGCAAATTATTGAATACAAATGCATGCATAATGCATAAACTATTCCTAAGATGTATTTTTATTTTGAAAGTTGCTTTTTCTTGAAGTTAAAGGCATTATCGGAAAATGTTGCAAACATTTATATTTTTGTAAGGCAAGAGAGTCAGCCTGAACCTTAATTTAAAGGTATCTTCAAAAAATGTTATGGATATTTCTTTTCTTTTGGCAAAAGGAACGCATGGATAAACTTAAAGTTGAACGCTTCTTCCCGTACTTGTATTTTAAATCATTATCGAGTTATCATGTGTTTGTCCCACAAAATTATTCTTCTAATCTTTATTTCAAGGAGTTGGGAATTATTCAATTTTTCTTATAAGGTCACCAAATATAAAATTAATGTCTACCAATTCAATGATATAACTTTATACAGTTAGATAAGTATATGCTCAAGGCATATTTACAAACTTCTATTGAAATCATAAGAAATATTTTAACTCATCAAAAGTACAGGATTTAGAGAACGAGATCACTTTTTTATTCTAACCCAGGAAAAATTAGCTCCATGAAAATTTTAAAACAATTTCTGCCATGAATTTTCCAATATCAAGGACAATGGACATGTTATTTTCATTATGATGTTAAGACTTTCTTGTGACTGATGACCAATATTAGGGACCTCTTTGAATAAGATAAAGAAATGAATTTAAAAGAACTTATCTTGAAGAAATTGATACAAAAAGGTTAAGGTTTATCAAGATTAAATTTAAGTGAATGTTCCTTTCACAGGAATTCCTTGAAAGGCAAGCAAATCAAGTTATAACATCTTTTTAATCTGCAAATACAATAGCATGACAAATGTCAAAACAGTGCTAGTGAAGACCATGTCTCAAAAGGTTAATTTAGAAAGCCTTTAAAAAGGATTAATTTTTAGGGTTAGGGCACAAAAGTTCTAGAAGGTTATCTTGAAAGGAATCAATATTTGGGCATTTAATTAAACTTTTTACTAATATCAAGAAATTTCCAAAGGTTGTGGGGATTTTTGAATTAGCATGAAAGGTTCTTTCTTATTGGTGGCTATCTTTGTCAGTTTAGAAACAATTCCAAAGCCTTTAAGTTTGTTCTAGAATGCCTTTTTGGGTTGTCACTCTTGAACTTCATTTTTTTAATTGATTGCCCCATCATGTTCTGAAGAACTCAAAAATCATCCAAAAAGATGAATTTTGAATAGTTTTCTAAGAATGGCTCGATAGCTCAAATAGCCATGTCTGATCAAAGTGAACTTTATAGGTATGTAACGTAGGCCATGGTTTATGGTTTAGAAAAAAAGGATAATTAGGCCCAAATTAAGTGTTTTAAGGGTAATTGAATTAAGGATCATTTTTTTAGAAGGAATTGAATCCAGTTTATCTTTCAAGATGAACAAATCTTTATTTCTCTATCTTTTATATCTTTTATCTTTCTTTGCTTTATTTATTTATTTCTTCATCACATTTTTCTTCATTCTTCATTCTGAAAAAATTTGAAATTTTCTTCATTCTTCATTCTAAAATAACTTAAAAATTTTGTATTCTTCACTTAGAATATTTGAACTTAAAATTCAAACTTTTTTTTTTTTCAAAATTTACTTCATGACATCTGCCTTGTTCTTCTTGTAACTTTAGAACGAATTTGCTCTTTATAATCGTAAAACTTTGCTTCATTTGCCCCTGGTGTGGAGGGTGATCCTTGATTAAGGTTTAAAGAAAGAAATAAATTATTAAGCTCAAAAGGGACCGTAAAGGAATATTTTCTATATTTATGAAGGGATAGAGAAAGAAGACTATTTTTTATTTCAAACAAAACCATTTGAACTGGCAAGAATTTCGTTAGAAAATGGGTTGTCTTCTTTTAGAGAGCATTTTGAGTACCTCATAAACAAGGCTTAAGGTATGCCCTTTATTATGTTTAGCTTCATAGCCGCCGATGAATTTTGGTTTTGGTTGAGCCTTTAAGAAGGAAATCGAATTGGCAAGAGAAAATCTTACATCTGTATCAGGTCTTGGATTGAAAATGTTTTATCCCAAATGAGAAAGTGTTTTGGTTTAGTTTCATTCACATTCTTCCTAAATCAAGGATTTAGAAGAATGGCATAAAAGTTATGGCCAAAAGGTTATCCAAATATGGGAGATCTCAGAATTACTATCATTACTCTAACACATGTTGAATTATAGATATTTGAGTCTTTCAGGAATATAATTTATTTGTTTGACTTTCAAGAAATCCATAAAGGGATACTTGGGTGCAAAAGTTTATGGTTATGAAAAATCTATGGTGGAAAGTCTAGGATAATCATATGAATGGAAGTGAAGGTTTTTTTCCTTGAAAGAGTCTGATCTAATGTGATCATCTATCAAAGAAATTTTTTTTTTTTAAATGTACTCATTATCCTAGATACTGGAAATCATTATTAACAAAGTTCATATTCTATGATAGGAAGCACAATATTTACAATCCAAAATTATTTCAAAATTCATAATTTCTAAAAAATGTACAAAATTTTAAAGTTAAGACAGGAATTGCCCTTCATTGGCATACTACCATAAGGTTAATGGCTTTTAGACCAATCATCCTTGATAGGCATCCACCAATTTCAGATTTTGCTAGATTGGCATCCTTGGAGCTTAAATTGTAGATCGGCTAATGGAACATCAGGAGATGTATCGAAATCTAAGTTTTCAAACTCGAAAATTCCATAAGATGTGTGGTTATTTCCTATCATTTCAATCGTGCTTTGAATACGAACACTATATAAGACTTGATTCTTTACTGAACTCTAGCAAGGAGGATGAATCCAAAAGCTTAATGCATAGCAAAAAAAAAAAAAAAATCATCCAAGTAATTCAAGTCAAAATTTGCAAGAGCATATGAGTCTTGGCCAACCATGCTGGATACTCTAAACTATTCTTACATTGAATAGCATGCATTGGTTAATAAGATCCTTCAACAGAAAATGTTGCATTCTGGTGCTCGAATTGTTTTACTTTGGGTAGAAAGGCTTCCTAAGCTTGCAGAAATAGCAAAAAATCATCTGATTCTGCACGAACAAAGGAAAGAGCTTGGTATGGAAAATCAATGAGGCATGTGCACGTTTATCTTTTTCTTTTTCTCAATCCTAAACTGTTTCCCAAGTCCTTGTGCTTTTGTAGAATTTTGAGTCAAAAAGGTTTATGCAAAGGGTCATAGATATAAGGATAATTCAACTAACTATAGAATGATAAAAGATTAGGGTTAAGGACGCAATCTGAATGGATTTCTTTGCTTTCTCAACTTTCTAAGTTACTGGCTTCCGTTAGCTATGAATCACTTTCTCATCCGCATGTATGCTGCCATACTTCTTTGAATTTCCTATAAAAGTGTTGGTATGACATAGAATATTTGTAAATTACTTTCGTCACAGCTTTGCTTTTGCACAAACCTTTCTTTTTAATTAAGGTTAAAGACCGCCGATTCTTTTTGTGTAGCAATTCTTATATCTACCCTTTGTGAGATTTATGTGGATGGCTAGTGCTGAAGTGTTTTGGGTGCTTCTTGGCTGCATATTTTATGAACCCGTTATCTGTGCATCTTGAACATTGACTAGTACTTCCCCAATTGGCCCAGTAAAAATGTAGATAAAACCTTATGGCTAGTGAAGAACTGGCTCTTTTATCTTAAGTAGTTCCATTGTACTTTCAATTTGTGCATGTATTTTTTCTTGTTGTATGGTATCTTCCATTTAATGATTCATGTTATTTCACCTTAAAATATAAAAAAATAAAACTTAAGTCAGTTTACATGAATATGTATATATTTTACCAACATTAATCTTTATTAGCATCCTAGTATGATTGTTAATGAATGGAAAAATTACATAAATGAATGAATATGTGAATGAGTGAATAAATAAGATAGTAAATGGGGTAGCATTTAATGAAACAAATTGGATGTTAGACAATTCGCTAAGTATTAGACATAGAGATTATTGTAAAGGTAAGCATCCAAACAACTCGAGTTGTGATTCAATAGTATTGTTTCATTAATCCAAAATTCTTTAATTTATCCATTGATTGTGGGTTTACATAGTGTACTTACAAGATTCAAAAGCAAAGTGAAAAAAAAATTGCTCATGCAAATATTAAATTTTCCTAACTGTGTTAGTGCTTCTAAAGGATTTTCAAAAACCCTAATCATTCTTTTTTTTCATTCATTTTTAACCCTATATTCATAAAATCTGGCAAGTAACCTAAAAAGTTATCGTCGCAATAATTTGATTTCCCATGCATTCTAATACTTCCAATACGTGATCTTTTTTCTTTCATGTAAACCTCAAAATATGTATCAGTCTATTAAACAGATTTTCCATTCCATGGACTTCATGGTTGAACTCTTCTTAGATGATCTCTAATGTGTTGACCCTTACCTCTGAATTATCACCCATGTCTTGATTCTTGAAATATAATAAATGAAACGAATTAGTACATTACAAAAATTATGAATGCATGAACATATAAGAATGTGAACTTTGCAAATGCATGAATGAATTTATGAGTTTCCATGGAATAAAAATGTGATGCCAAGAAAAAAAAAGCCTTTTTGTAATATAAAAAATTAATAAAAGTAAAATATATCATAATAACACAACATACAGTTATTAATATGAAGAAAATCGAATCATAATAGTAAAGAGTTAGAAGCATTCCCCCATGTGTACCTAATTCGGTGCCCTCTAGAACAGGGTATGGCTCTAAATTAGGTAAGGCCCCTACGATTCATTACATGAAGTTTGGGTTAGACATCTAAATAGGTTCTCAAATTGCTCCTCAAGTTTGGAAAGAACTGATGAGGTACCCTAGTCTTGCTCATCGCAAGTTTACATCGAAAAAGGTTCAATTCAAGTGAGAGTACCTTTTATGCCCATAACGAGGCTAACACCATGAATGGGCATAGGAATTTACACCCGATAGGCTTTTCACTACCCAGACAGAGGCTAACACCTCAGAAAGTAGAGGTACATTACCCTCTTCTAAAATATTATATACCTATGCCCCTTCCATAAACGTGGAGGAGAATCTAATGCATATGAATGTGCACAATGTGCAGGGGAACAACTTACATTTTATGACTCGACACTTCCAAAAATAATAAAAACCCCTATCCTAAATTCCCTTAAAAAATAATGCTGCAAAAGAAATAAAATGATTAGTGAAAAAATATTAATAATATATACAAAATTTCTACATAGGCCAAAAATACAATAAAAATTTGTTTTGAAAATATCAAGAATTATCGTTAAATATCAATTGAAACTGAATTAATCAAAATTTATTTAGTACGAGATTAATTTTAGGCTTGACTCTCTAATCTGCCACCAGCTGAGTCACTGGGTTGTTGCAACATGGCCCATATACAAATCTTGACCAACCCAACTTAAAATGGTTGATGTACCCCATATTCTGATGCATCCCTTATTCTGGTGTACTAATCTATATATCAATATTCTTTTATTTTATTTTTTTAGGGGCCATATCATTATTAATATCATTTTCATATTTTTCAAATATAGGGACTGAGTTGTCGAGATGAATCGCTCACTTGATTTCTCTAAATAGTTGTTATGAAACAACCATTTATTTGGAGTTACCACCAATCTATTTTGGCTAGGTGAGATTGGTCATCTACCAGAGTTTATATTTTAAGGATTACAAAACCTATAAAACAAACTCTGAGGTCTGTACTTATACCCAAGATTGCATAAAAGGGTTCAGGAATTGGTTGCAATCATAAGTAAAGATTGACCTTCTCATGATGCCTGGTAACCGATACCTTATTAATCATATGTTAATTTAAATTTTGATTTTTATTTGGTTTCAATATTTAATATTTCATTATAATTCTCATATTTAAAAATAAAATTTTATGAAACAAATTTATTATTTTGAATGAAAAAATTAGGTTTTTAATATTTTTAAAAATCAAAATATCTTTCATACCCTTTCGGAGAACCAAGAGAACATGAAAATTTTTGTCATTCTTTATCATACCTCGCTGGGGAAACCTATAGAATATGAAAGGTTTTATTTTTACAAAAATTGAAAAATCTTGACTTTCATTTTAAAAAGGGTGTCTCGTTATTAAAGTAATCCATAAAACCCTACACGTATTCTGGTAGGAATTCCACGTATTAATTAACTAGGAGATATTACTTTAATTTAAAAAAAATATAATTTTATTAAGAATATTAATCCTAAGACCTAAAAATGGTCCAATATGACGAATCTATTGCTAATGTGTACTTTCGACCTAAAAGTATCCCAGTAAATACATAAGACTTAGTTCTAATATGAAATTACTAAATGCCTTTAGGATATACCTTCAATATGAAAGTATCCTAGTGACCCCTAAAGGCTTGAAAAAAATACTAAAAGTGTGAAACTATCCTAAATATGCACCTTTGGCATAAAAGCATCCTGGTACTTATCTAAGACTCGATTTTAGGCAAACTTACCAGAATACCCTTAAGGTATACCTTTGACGTGAAAGTATCCTGATACCCTAATAGACATTACTACAGTGATGAAATGATAAACATATCCTCAATATGCACCTTTTGTATAAAAGCATGCTGGTTACTATCTAGGACTCAATTTTAGGCAAAATTACCAAAATATCCTTAGGTATACCTTTGATATGAAAATATCTCAGTTTTGGCCATAAAATATGATTTTCCATATTTTGCAATTTGGTCCCTAAGCTTTATAATATTGTAAAATGACCCCTAAAGTGTTAAAAGCACCTAAAACATATTTACAAACACATAACTTAGAGATCTTATTGCTCACAAAGCTCTCAGCCAAGGTAAAAATGTCATAAAAGAACTTTTACATATTTTACAATTCATTCCCTATGTTTATTAACACCATAAAATAACCTAAAAACCATGAAATCAAGACAAAAATAAGTACAACATCATCATCATCAACTCTAAGCAGACTCGGCCAAGGTAAAAAATATTAAACATGAACATGTTTTGATATAGAAAATCATGAAAATAAGAACAAATAATTATTGTTAAACTTGAATCAAAGTAAAACCACAAAATAAATATAGTAACATATTGATCAACATATTAACAACAAAACAACATGGAAGAAATAATTTAAACATCAACATAAATACAACAAAATGAAAATCATAACAATAAAAATAACATTCCATTAAAAAAGATTTAACTTAAAAAAAACAAAAAAAAAAAAACAAGAAATACAAAAATTTTTAAAGTCACCATGTGTAACCTTTTCACATGGATGAGAATCCATGAGCCTTAACATGATTTTGACTTATGAATAAGGATGAACATGAATCAAAATGAAGAAATGGAGAGAAAACGAGTGTTTATACCTTAAGAAAAAACTTGAAAACTCAGTAAATTGTATGTTTTTTTGGTGTTCTTTTCTTTTTTTTTTTCAAAAAGCCTCCTTAATGAATGAAGGTATCCCTATTTATAGGGAGCAAGGTCAGCCAAGGCATGAAAAAATTGCCTTGGCCAAATGGTTTCTACAACATTCTATTCTTTTTGTTCTTTTTTATTTTATAATTATTGCTAGTTAAATTGATTTGATTTAAATTAAACATGATTTGATTTAAATTTATTAATTGTGTCTTCTTATGAGTGATGTCATGCATGATACCATTGATTTCTAGAGCATTTTGTATGATATTTGTATTAATATGTAAAATTATACGATAAAAATTAATTATAAGGACTGAATTCTAAAAATTAAAAATTATGTGTTTGACATAAAATTTTATATGATCAATTTAATTTATTTTAATAATAAAAATAATTTTTTACTTATAGAGAAAACATTAAAAATAAGAAATTCGTAAAATTTAATGTGAAAAACCCTTACTAGGAAAAATTATTATATGTAAGAAAATGAAAAACTCATAAAATAATATGAATTTTCCAAAACTGATTTAATATGAATTTAATGAGAATATTTGAAGAATTTTAAAAATTATAAACTCGGAAAAGTCCTCCTAAAAAATTTACGGAGTAGAAAACTCTGTATTTTAAAAATAGGAAAAATCTTAAAGAAAATGAAAAATTCATAAAAAAGTATGATTTTTTCAAAAACGGATTTAATATGATTTAAACAATAATATTTAAAGAATTTTAAAGATTATAAATACAAAAAAATCCTTCAAAAAAAGTTTTGAGTAGAAAACTCAGTATTTTGAAAACGGCAAAAATTCTAAATGAAAATGCAAAACTAATAAAATTAAATTAAATTTGAAAACATATTTTAATATGAATTAAATAATATGCTTGAAGAATTCTAAAAATTACAAACTCGAAAAAATCTTCTTGAAAATTTTACAGAGCAAAAGACCTTGTATTTTTGAAATGGGAAAAATCCTAAAACTTATAACAAATGAATGAAATTTGAAAAACTGATTTAATGGTGGTTAAGTGTGAATATTTAAACAATTTTGAAATTTAAAACTCAAAAAAATTCCACCAGAATCTTACAGATAAAGGAAAGTTTGTATTTTAGAATCGAAAAAATTTTTAGAAAATACATTGAAACTTATATAAAATGAATTAAACAAAACATATTATTCAAAATATTAATTTACAAAATGGTAAAAAAGAAAATCAAAAATTTGAAATAATTTTATTAGAAAAATTTCATGAGTATAATACTATGGTATCATGAAAAATTCAAAATTAATTACTAAAATGAACAACCTGACACTTCATGGTATAAAATGCCAATATGGATTTTTCTTGAGTATTTTTTATTTTTTGGAGTAAGTGTCGGCATAAATACTACACTGGTATCTGTAAGAATATACGACAGCCAATTTCTCAAATTTTACGAAAAATTCTCAAAATTCATAAAAATAGGAAATTTGACTGTGGTATCATCCATAAAGATAGATTTTCAAAATTTGAGAAGAAACTATTAAAAAATAATTTTTCTCTTAAATATTTGCCTGGTATATCCAAAATTAGAGATCAAAATATGACTTTTTTGTCACGTGAACTTATGGCCATTTAAATATGACTAAAAAGGTCTTGAAAATGTTTTGTTCATTTGATAAAGATCATTGCCAATGAAAGTGGCCATTAAGTTCTTAATCTCGGATATTTAGGATTACCGAAAAAGAAACCCGGATGAAATTAGATGTCTACAATAACCTCTTGTTGTGATCTTATATGGGAATGGAAGGATATATAAAGGTGAGGACGGTGCAAATTTTGAAGGTCTTTCTCCTAAGATTTTAACGATTAAACGTGATATTATGTTAAAAGAAATCATTCAAGACACAAACTCTGACCAAATCAATTTTTATCAAGTGTTGCATGCAATACCCACTAAGGGACGGTAGAGTTGTTGCCAGCTAATACTTATTCCATTGAAGGATGATGTTGATGTTGCTTCCATTATAAAGACCTATGAGTAACATTCAAAGTTGGCTTCTATGGAGTTTTCTGTTAAGGTAGAAATTAGTAATGATAATGTGAATATCCAATCACCTTATAAAATAAAATTTTAAGATGGTCTTTCTAGTTTTCCTATCAACACTTAGTTATCAAAGGAAAATGATGTGTATTTGTTGTAAAATCAAGAAGTTAAAATTTTTCAATGCCATAAGCCTTCTACTATATATCTTATTTATTTAGATAACCCAATAATTAGGAATGTTTTATCTAACATAAGTGGAGATGAAGGCCAATTACTAGAGGATAATGATTCATGTACTGACTTAGAAAAAGACTTTGATGTAGAAGTCCATTTAAAAAAAGAAGGCACATAACAACAATCATCTTATCCTCTCCGATCTTAACTATTCCTAAAAATATGTTTGTGCCTATAGGTCCTTGGTCTATATTTGTGCCTCCACGAGTTCTCACAAATCAATTAGGATGCATTGAGTAAACTTGATTATTTCCCTAAATTAAATAGATTTGGCAATTAGATGGTAGAAAAAGAATTAAGTGTTGGTTTATTCCCAACAAAAATTGTTGTGATATTTATTGTAAAGCATTATTCCTTGAAAAGGCATGAGACTATTGAGGTTGTAGAGTCTGATACATGAAAGCTAATTGTTAAATGCTTAGATTTGGTGATAGATGTAATTAGAGAGTTAAGGCTATTCTAAGTAAAAAGTTAAATGTATAGCAGATTATAAAATATAATGGACTTCATAGTTGCGTAAATCTAGCTCAATCATAAGATCATCAGAAGTTAGGCTCTACAATGATTTGATCTTGCATTTTAAGGATGGTTAAAGAAAAACCTGTTGTGCATATCTCCCTAATTATTAAAAGGATTTCAAAGTCAATTCTTGTACAAAAGCTCTTACCGAAAACCTTGGAAGGCCAAGCAAAAGCCATTTAAAGATTTTTAGTGTTTGGGACAAATTTACAAGGCCTTGCCTAGATGGTTAGAGGCAATGAAAATTTGTATGCCAGGCATAATTATGGAGTTGCAAACCAATGTATATTTTAAGCACAACTGGGTTAATAAGTGGAGTTCCATCATTTATTCTAGACCTTTAAACTATAAGTTGATGGGTTTCCATTTTGTAAGTTTATTATATAGATTGACAGTACCCACTTGTTTGGAAAATATCATCATAAACTCTTAATTGCAACCACTAAAGATGGAGAAAAGCAACATTTGCCACTTGTGTTTGCTATTATAGAAGGGTAAATAAAGGACATTTAAGCTTTGCTTGATAGAGTGAAAAGAATTTTGGAAAGATAAAAAATTAAAGGTAGAGAAAAATGAAAAGATGAAATATTTTTTCTTTCCAATACTGTGCTTGGTAGGAAAGATAGAAAAATGGAAAGAAAAAATAATTTTCTTTCCTCTCATTACTTTGTATGATTGAAAATTGAGAGGAAAAAAATAAATGGTATATTGTTTTATCACTGCACCCATTAGAAGCTAAAATGAAAAAGTAAAATTTAAAAAATGATAGATAATCTTGTAAATATACCCACATGACACACACTATTTTCATTTTCTTACCTTTTTTTGAAGTGATTTATTTTTGTTAATAAGTGTGAAAAATGATAATCTTTCTAATTTTTTTCCTCTCATTTTTCTTTCTAACCAAGCACACTTAAGATTTTTTTAATTCCATTTTCCTCCTTGTTCTATCTATCCTTCTATTTTTCCACCCAACCAAGCATACCTTTAGAGTTTGTTTTTAGCCTACCTTCAAATTCATGTCACATAATAGGAATTGTGTTTGATATGCTAGCATCATTGAGGTAGTAAAGAATCCACACCTTCGATGGCGAGCACTACATGTGCATCATGTTTTTGCATCTGACATATTACCAATAATTTTAATAGCAGATTAAAAAAAATTTAGCTTTCAAAAATCATTTGATTAACATAGGTATTACAATTTACCAATTCTATTTATAGTTCATAACTTTAAACTTAGTTAGTAAGAACATTAATTCATTTGCTTTTTTCAATATTAGGCTATGAACCTAGTTAACATAGATTTAGAGCTTAGTTAACTTGCTTTAGGCTTATAAGTAAATTTTTTAGTGATTGGGCCAACTTCTAATATTTAGGCTTATATTTTTGTTTGGTTATGGGCCCAACCATTTTAATAAGTGACACATGCCTATCAGATGTTATTTTAATTATTTTAAGTATCTATATCCAGGGTCCATGCATTGGAACACTAGTTATTGGGCTATGGGCTTTATTTTGACATTTTAATTGGCCATATAAAGGCCTATGCGAGTTTCACTTGTTAGGATGTCTTAGCATTTTATCTTTAGGCTATAAATAGCCTCTTATAATTGTAAGACTCAGTTTTATTTTGTTTGGATGATTAATACAAGTAATCCTTTTCATGAGGTAAATTTTTTTGAGTTCTTCTTTGGACTTTATTAGAACATATCAAGGTTAGTTTAATCTTGTGGCATTCAACTTTTGATATTCTTGGTTTGCAAGTAATACCAAAGTATCGGGTCATGTTTTCAATTCCCTTGGCATTCTTGGTTTGTGTTTTGTAATTAAATATCGGGTCAAGAATTCTCTTTTGTTTCTTATTCTTTTTTTGGGTTTCTAGTCCTTGATCAAAATTAATGTTCAGGGATTTTAGGACACCATTCTTAGGGTTTCCACATCATTTGGCATCAGAGCTTTGGGTCAAGTCAAGTTGATCTATATGCTATTTCTTTTATAAAGTTGTTCTTAACTTGATTAGCCTCTAATTTGTTGTTGATCATTAGTTTATCGTTTCTAAAAAAAAGAGAAGAAAAGAGAAGTAAAAAAAGTGCAAAAAAAAAGGTTGAGCGAACCAGTAAAGAGGCAATTTATGTTATGAAAACTTAGGTCATTTAATGTGATTTTACCCTCTTAGGTTGACCAAATTCTATTTTTTCCTTTTCTGATATCTTGCAGTTTTCCTTTTTTTTTTCCAATCAATTCTTTGATTTTGTTTCCTTTGCTATGTTCTTTATAATTTCCTTTTTCACTTAAATTAATTGATATTTCAAATTGATTGAACTTTGTACTTTTTTTATGATATCTTGGTAATTTTTTTCTATTTCTTTCCAATCAATTAATTGATTGATTGACAGTTTTCTAATTTTTAGTGATTGCACTTTCAGTCATTCCTACCCATGATCCCTAAAATTCATTGTTTTGTTCCTCATCTATTTTTTTCCATTGGGTTTTTAGGTCATATGCATAAATTGAGTTAGCCCCTATCCTTTGCTATTTACTTTAATTTTGCTAGTCAAGTTTCGGTTCTCACTTGTTTTTCTTACTTTTGTTGGCCCTTCTTTATTTCCATTTAATTCATATACAAATTTAAAAGTTATCATTAGTTTAAATTGCTTCACATTGAATTTAACTTTTGAATGCTCCGTTATGAGTTTCTTAAAAGAAAAAAAATTCTAGAGTGGTAAAAGGCAAGAAAGAGTAAGATCATTCGAGTAAGAAAAGAGCTAAATTAAGTGAAAACACGAGTGCAAGACATTAAATTAAGGATAAACACGTGAGGGAGTGATTTTTGTGGAGTCTTAACCAATTTCTATTATTGCAATTATGAATTTGGTAGGAAAAGGCATGGAAGCATCCAAACAAGATGGTAGTAGTACTTAAAAGCAAGAACTATAGCCAGAGCTTGCTTTCACTTTTCGAGCCAAGCAGCAATAGTTTGAAAGAATACAACTTGTATTTCGGAATCTTTAAGATAGAATGGACAGACAAGAACTGAAATTGCAGGGATGAGAATAGCACAACCAAATAACAAAAAGAGGAACAAACCAAATATCCAATATTTGGATGAAGATGAGCTAGTGGATGAAAAAAAGATGAAAATGAGGTAGAGTACAGGAATATTGGAAGATTTACGCAAAGAAGAGAAGGTAAGACTGTCTGATGTGATCCAGCTAGTGTAAGACAACATAGATGATGTTTCAAAGGACTTTTAAGTGCCAAGTGGACCTTTTATAGGAGTTGAGGCTAAAAAACTTCAAGAAGTTGTGCAGTGATTGATCAAAAAGCTATTTATACCAAAACCTGAAGATAGAGATGGCGTGGATGTAAACTTCAAAGAGGAAGTGGGCTTTAATTAGCCACACGTAGTTAACTTATTTTAGGCATTTGAGCAAGTTATTTAGTGATTAGGCCAAATTCTTACATTTAGGCTTATCTTTTTGTTTAGTTATGGGCTAGACCTTTTTAATAAGTGACACACGCATGTCACTTATTATTTTAATTGTTTTAAGTATCTATATCAAAGGCCCATGCATTGGAACACTAGTTATTAGGCTTGAGGCTTTATTTTGACATGTTAATTGGCCATCTAAAGGCCTATGTGAGTTTACTTGTTAAGATGTCTTAAGGTTTTGTCTTCTAACTATAAATAGCCTCTTGTAATTGTAAGACTCAATTTTTATTTTCTTTGGATGATTAATACAAGTTGTCTTCTCGGTGAGGCAAATTCTTTTGAGTTTTTATTTAGACTCCATTAAAACTTACCAAGGTTAGTTTAATCTTATGGCATTTAACTTTTGATATTCTTGGTTTGCAATTGAGACTAAAACATCGGGTCAAGTTTCCAATTCCATTGGTATCTTGGTTTGTGTTTTGTATTTAAATTATCGCGTTAAGAATCCTATTTTGTTTCTTATTCTTTTTTTTGGGTTTTTCATCATTGATCCAAATTATTATTTAGGGGTTTAAGACAACATTCTTAGGGTTTCTACATCAAATAGTGGTCAAAGATTTAGTCATATGACTATTAACTTTTTAGAGTGAGATTGTTAGAGGGTAGCAAAAATCTACTAATAACTGCTTTGGTTTAGATGACATATTACAAATTGGTAGATTATTTTGTCAATCGATATTATAAGGCAACTAAATAGATCTATGCAGCAGAACAATATACTAATACTTTTATAAAATGCTTACATGCTAACAATAAATAAGCGAGCAATCATTAGGTGAATGATACGATCAAGAATCAACCAAATTTGAAGTGTTAGAGGCATTCAACCCATTACACAATGAGGTTGTGCTAAATACACATTAAATATAAAAAAAGGTAGGTATGGTTTTGGATTATTTCAAGCATTGCATTTCTTTTGCTCCCATGTATTTATAGCTTGTGCAGCTATGGCCATTGACCTTATGCAACATGTGCATGATGTCTATAAAATGGAATATATCTTCAAAGCATATAAAGGTTAATGGTTTCATATATGAACCATGGTGACCAACTTTTTCCATCACATTGGTGCCTAATCTTCAATTGCTTAAAGAAGAAAGTCATCCTAAATCAACTTGTATTAGAAGTAAGATGGATTTGGTTGAACCAAAACTTAGGAAAAGATGTAAAAGATGCAGTGAGATCAATCATAATTATTGTACTTAATCATTGTACTTATCTTTTTCCTAGATTAACCTTGTTAAGGAATGACAAAAGGCCAATTTAATTGATCTAGGATATAACTTGTTATTTGTAATTTAATTATTGCCATTGATGTGTATTTGGTGACAATGAAAGTGTATTCAATGACTTCTTTATATGTGATTGCAAGGATCATATCCTTGGTTCAAGTCTAACCTAATGCATATTAGAGATTTCAGAAATCAACATGCAACAACAAGATAAGCAGTAGAAGATTTAACATAGAAATAGTCAGACTTCCCCATAGATCTTTAAATGTTTGCTTAAAATAAGGAATAAACCAAGAGAGGGTGAAATGGTTCTTTAAAAATTTTAAACACAATATGAAGTAGGGGTGAGTATTCTATTATATCAAGTGAAAAAATTTGGATTAATCGAGTTGATGAATCTTATTTTATCAACCAAATTTGATTTCAAATTTTACAGAATTGTGTCCAGTGAAAAAAAAATACAAGTCAAATTGAATTTATAAATTGACTGAAGTTAAGATAAAGCTTTTCGTGCACATTTTGAAGTTCCTTTGCAATACTAGATTGATTATTGCCATTCTCAAGTTTTTGATAATTAGATGTATTTTCTTCTAAATATGAAAATATTTTGAAAAAAAAAATCCTCTTTGGAATTATAGAACTAAACAACTCTCCACAACTTTAAATGTGATGTACCTCATCAGAAACAATAATTAAGGATTTAAAAATAAAGCAACCTCAAACACCAACTATCAAGTCCTATGTAAGTCAGGTTAAGGGAAAGGATAACTAACAAAACATCACATTTAGGACATGAAACTCCTACCCATCAACTCATTTTTACTTCACCACCATATAATAATATGTAACAATCACCTAGTAATACCAGGGTAGAGAGAACCAGCTAGCATGAGATCTTTTATTCTCATGAAAATATATTATTTGTTGGCCTGAATCATTGAAATACCACTTTCAGATTAATCCAAACACATTCAAATGACCAAAAATCTCAATTACACTAGATTTCTAAACAATGAATGTTGAATATATCATACAAAACACTAACAAAATAAATAATAACCATTGCAACTAGCAAATAGACAAAATTATCACTAAATGATTAAAAACTTGGTAACTTATGAATGATTCTTCAATGTAAAAAATTGCCCACATATTTAGCTTAAACAAAAATTACTCTCTCCTTTTATGGAGCCAATCCAAATAATAATGAATTGAATGTTAACAATATTCTTACTTGGCAATTTACTTGGTCCATATAAAAACATTTTTATTTAGAAACATAAAGACAGAGAGAAAGAGAATGAGAATAAAATATGGTTATCAAGTCTAAAACAAAGAAATTAGTGTACGCTTGTTATTTGTTTTTGGGTGAATTAGTAGTTGTCTAAACTTTCAATTCATGAACTAATCATAAAACCTCAAAACCCACTAATATAGAAGAAATAGGATAGTATAAAAGCAAAAAAAAAAAAAAGATAGAAGAAATAGATTAGTACCCAGTAAGCATTTAATCCTTTTTGTAGATTCCTTGACGCAAATGTTAAAGTTTTGAAAAGGGGAAAAAGAAAAGCGGGAAAAAAAGAATAGATTTGGTCATCTAAACATAAATTCTACATAGTTAAGAGGCTAAATGTTTTTTAACCCTAAAAGAATGTTGTTTCACTATTTTTATCTAGATATTTGGATAACTCAAATAGCCAATTTCAAATTTGAGCTAAACTGAATAACTTAATTTTTTAACTTAATCCGAACAACTCGAATGACTCAAAAAACTAGGATTGTTTAATCCAAAATTTGAGATTTTAATCAATTTTTTCAAGTCAAGTTAGGTTTCGCTCACCCATAATATAAACTTTAATTAAGAATTGAAAATAAATAAAGACAAAACTTAGTTAAGAGTAAGAAAATAAAACACACGATGCATAAAGGTTTGGTTCTTGAACTGAGAGCCTACATTCTCTCTTCTTGGCACTTCTTTGTTAAGGTGATTTCCACAGTCCAAAAGTGAAAATTTACTTTAAGGCTATGTTATAACCTTACAATCACCATCTTTTGAAGCTAAGATAGAACCTTCTAAATCCTTTTAAGATTTCTACCCAAGTTCTTAAGTAATCTAACTCAATCTTCACGTAACCCTTCTATGATAAAAAAATATGTTTGTAAACTAATCAAGTCCTAAAATAGGTCGGTGTTTGTAAGAATTTAAGTGTAATCAAGAAGAGATACGAGTCAAATGATTAATACAAATGTGTACAAGAAGGATAAAAATAAGAAATTGGAGATTTCTAGCTTGCTTTATGAATTTCTTGATCAATCTTTGGCATCTTTTGATGCGTGAAGTGTTGCAATATTCTATTTATAGGTTGAGAATAAATTATGGATGTCGAGTGTTAATTTGGTAGGTGGATAGCTGTTGTGAGTTTCATAAATTCTTTTTTATGTTTAAACTCGCATCAATGTATCGATCCATTAGTGTGGATATTGATACATTTCTTCAAAATTTTGCCTATTAGACACTAGGCATCGATTCAAGTTGGAACTACATTGATACAATCTGAAGTGTATTGATATAAATAGAAGTATATTTGTTAGCTTTAATTGCTTTAAATTAACCTCAATTTTGATGTAATAAAAACTTAAGCTTAATTAGCTTGTAATTAAATATTTTTAACTTAGTATTTAATTTGAAAATATTTTGAAAAATACTAAAATGTTTTTAACTCCATAACTTACTCAAAAATGTGTTCCTAATGCATACTTTTATGTAAAAAAATTTTTTAGGATAAGTTTTACAAATTTGAAAATAAAAAAAAACTGCTCTAAAAATGATTTTCATCTGAAAGTATCGATATGCTTATTGTATGTATTAATACAATGCCCGGTAGTAGCTAAATAAACATAAAACTCTTGAATGTATCGATATAATAGTGCAATGAGTAGATACATTAAGAATTGTATTGATACATCATGCAACAACTCTCATATTTTAAGTGTTTTAATGTAATGTATCGATACACAAGGAAAATGTATTAATACATTATCATGCGGAACAACGAGAAATCACATTTACAAAGCTTTCAATGGCTCCAAAGCTTAGCATCCAATTCCCAACGGCTATAAATCCATTCCAAGCAATAAATAAGTTTCACCAACACTTTCAATAGTAAAAATTAAGAAACATTATGAGCACATAGCCAAATCTTTCACTTATTCCATCTTTTAAGTAATTTAAGTTGTATATAGCATTAGTTCTTCCTTGTGGACATCCTATTTTGTCTAGCTCCTTAATTAACTTTTTCTAGGTCTTAGAGCTTAAATGGAATTTTCTAGTTCTAGATCTTTCTAGATGAGTTATAGATGATAGAAAGGTTCAATTGAGGTTTTAGTTAGTTCTAATGAGCTTAGTTTAATGTAATAAGGCATCTAGGCTTAGTTATTTGATTTAGGAGGTAGGTGCCAAATTTGGAAAATTGGGATTCAGGTCCTAAAAATCCGAGAATATCAAAGCTTGACTGAGATATGTCTTTTAAGGTGATAAAAGTGTCTGTTGAGGTTATTTGGATGAAAAAGAGACTTATTTTAGAAGTCATAATCAAAAGTCAACACAGTGACAAAATACAACATTAGGCAAAGTCAACTATAAAAAGTCAACTTTTTAGCCTAGAGTTAGATTCTAAAAATTGGAAGCGTTCTATAACTTGGATTTTAAAATTGATTACACCAAAAGGAAACTGAAGATGGAATTTAGGTGAAAGTGTAATCGAGATTGAGTCATGAAAAGACCTTAAGAATCTAAAAAGTTAAAAATTCCCGAGGGCTTAATCTGGGAGGTCTGGGATAGAAATTCAAATTTTTTCAGACAGTCATTATGACACATTTTTGCTACAAGATGGAACATTCAATTACACTTTTACATAGACAAATCATGGTCAATTGAATGGAATAAAAGTTTGTAAATAGATTATCATAAGAATAACGCTTTGGCCAAATTCCAACATGTGCATAATGTGCTAATTTTGTTCATCCATTCATTAATGGCAATAATATAATCTCCCCAAAAATTAGTTAAAAGGTTAGTGATTAAGTTAAGGTCACCTTAGGCTAATCAACGCTTAAATCACCAACTTCAATGCCTATAAACAAGTATGATTAAACATAATTTCCTAACTTCCAAACATTTAGCAAATTTTTAAAATTTCTAGAACATTCTCTTTTATCTTAAGCTCTCATCATCTTTAGAAGGAAGATCTAGATTGGAGTAGATATAATTTTTATCTTTTCTCTTTAATTTCATTTCAATTTCATGATTTTAATGATCAATTCATGCTTATCCATGCTTGGAAGATGTTTAGTCAAGCTCATTTCATGATCTTTAGTGTTCAACCTTGATAATTCATGATAATATTATGTTTGCATCTTGATTTAAGCTATGATTTGTTTGATTTCTTTTTGTTTAAAGCATGATCCCATGATTAATTGTTAAAATCTAGCTTAAATCATGATCAATAGGTAAGATCAAGTGTTTGAACTAGAGGAGAACTATAAATTAAGGTTTAATCAAGGAGAGCTATAGTTCTTAGGATTTGGATGATTCAAGTTTAATTGAGATAGAATTTGATGACATTGAGTTGAAAATCTTGAAGTTTAAATGATGAAATCATGATTTCTAGCTTAATATGGCATTTAAACATGATGAAAATGAAAGAGCTTGGTTCAGCTAGCTAAGATTAGTTCAATCTTAAGCTTAATTGATTTGATCTTGCATGATCTTGCTAATTTGACCTAGTGTGAGCTGATTTGAACTAAAATTTAAGTTTATAGAACTTGAATCTAGTGCTAAATGATGAAATCATAAGTTCTAGAACTTAGAAAACCATTCAAACAAGGAGAAAAATCTTTTGTTATGTTTGGCCATGGTGATTTCTTGGTGGGATTGAGTGGGCTTTGCATAATTGATGCTTAATTGATGAAACTTAGTTGAATTAAGTTAAGATAAACTTAGGTAAGCTGAAATTTATGTTTAATTGAATGAATTTATAAGCCTATATGTTCAATTGATGAGCTTAAATGTTCAAAAGCATGTTTTGATTTTTAATTATGTTGATTGAATTGAATCCAAGCTTGTTTTCATATGTTTGATTGTTGATTGATGAGAATTTGATAAGAAATTGATGTTTAGACTAGCTTTGGTAGATTTGGCCATGTTGATTTTGTGTTTAGAATATGTTGATGATGATTAGTTATTAGAACCATAGGCTAGTATTCTGTGTTTGATAAAATGCATTATAGAATGTTTAGGTTGTGATAAAACCTTACTTTTCATAAAAAGATTCCCCAAGGGCAAGCTTTGGTTCACTTAATTAATAGGTAAATCAAAGTGTGGTTTTGTTTAATAAGCTCTTTAATGAGAACTTGGGGATATTCAATAACTTGAATTAAAGTTTCTTTAGAGCAAAAAAAAATATTTTTAAGTGTTTAAATATGCTTGGATGAGTCAAAACTTGGTAAGCCTTAACGTGAGTCATTATATTACATTTAGGTGAGTCAAATGTTGTTATTTAGATCCATTTTGTTTGCTGATTACAGCATACAAGTGAGTGGCATTGATGTGCCATTCACTTGCTAAGAATAAAAATTAATGAAAAAAGCGATAAAAGTAAAGTCATTCGCATGACTTTGAAGCATATCACCAATATGGAAAAACATGTTTCTAGGTCTTGGAATTTAGAAGTCTTTATTCTTGCCTCATATATGACATTTATAGATTCTATGCGGTCTCATTGTTGGACGTTCGAACATCCAGAAACATGTTTTAAAATTTGACAAGAGGCTTAGTGGTTAAGTTGCGTTAGAGCTATTGTCGTAGTCTAGCACAATGGTCTCATAAAAAAGATATATTTTGATTAAGTTATAGGCCTTATAAATTTTTTTTTTTTGTATTTTTCTCATAGTCCTCATTGATTGGGCTATGAAATAGGCTATTCAAATATTTGATTTCATGATTAGACAAATACCATAAAATCCAAAAACACGAGTTATTTGCATGGCTTTATTTCAGTGCCTAATGCTTATTACGAGCTGTTTTCAATCAGAATAATCATCCTTATGTATTTTTATTATATTTTTAGATAAAATTAGAGTAAATAAGCTTTCCAAGCATGTATGGCTTGTCCAGTGGGTATTACAGATGAATCAAGAAGAAAATCCTGAAGTCATGCTAGCAGACATGCTATGCAATGCAATAATATCTAATTAAAAAATTTACGTGGCAACCAAAATGATTTTCTTGTATTTTTTGAATATTTTTTGATTGAAATATAATGAGTCAGTATTCATTAGAATTTGGTTTGAGATTTTATGTGATAGTAACAATCCAAAATAAATTTAGAGAGCTAAAAAGGTCAAATATGTTCCTGTTTTGACTTTCTTTGAGTTTGATGAGGCATTTGGATGTCTTGGAATTGATTTTGAAAGTCATGCTAATGTGTAAATAGGTCTAGAAGTGTCCTATAGAAAGTCCCTAGTGACTCACACTAAAGCTTCCAAGTTGAATTAAGTAAAATTGATTTTTAGTATTGTTTTCAAATTTGTGATTTCTTTAATTTAGTCTAAGTGTACTATTTTTGTGATTTCCTTTAAATGGAGTCAAAATTGATAGACAAAAATACTAAAAATAGAGTCAATAAGTAAGTTTTTTTGGAGTCAAGCATTTTTATGGTATTTTTCCTTTTTATATGATTTTTGCTCTGAAGCAATTGTAAATTAGAGTTAGTCCCGATTAGAGTTTTAGGATACATTTTTTTATTAAAATTTGTTTGATTTTGATAAAATAAATAAAAGAGGGATTATGATTGAACCTATATGACAGAAATCGAAGAAAAATCAATTTGGAGATGTGTGATTAGTTGGTGCCAAGTATGGGGCATCTGAGAGGGATCAAGTCTTTACTTTTAGTGTAACTGACTCCTAAGCCCAACTTTATAGATCTTTGGTATATGCAAATCATAAAATTATTCCTTTAAAGTTTCATAACTTTTTAGTGAATGGTTTTAATAGGTAATGGCTCACACCTATAGCCAAAATAGATCGATGGTAAATCTTTACCCAGTTACTGTCATATTTCAGTACAAAAGGTTCAGATGAGTGATTTGTTTGATCGGATGGGGCCCAGCGATGATTCGAAGTGTTGTCTGCTTTGATATATTAAAGTTCATATCTTGATATATTATGACATTCTTATTTTTATTTTTCTTTGTAAATTCTATGATTAGAATTTTTCATCTTCGTATCTAAACTCTTGGAAACACCTAGCCTTTAGAGGTCTTCTTTGTTTACATCAAATACCAAGGAGGTTTCTACTTAGCCTTCAAAAGTAGTGAGTAGAGATTCTATCTTAGCTACATAACATATAGGTGAAAGGTTGCTATCTAAGCCTTTAGAAAATAGAAAATGTAAAGGTTGTACTTTGTCTTTAAAAAGTATCAATTCATAAATAATAAATTAGAAACTCCTTAGCAAGTAAGGCCACGTGAGAGGAGGTTGGCATTGAGGTTGGAACTCTATAAATCTATTGTGTTTGCTTATCGTTACTTTTACTTGCAATTATTATTCATTGTCTTGTTTGTTCATGTTTTTTAACTAAATTTCTCAATTTTATATTTAACGTTTTTATTTGCAAAAATTTTAAAAAATCAATTCACCCCTTTTGATTTTGTTCACCACTAGGTCTAACAGTATTTATATAAATTGGGTTTTTAAGGAAGTTTAGCCATTGCCAAGATGTATTGATACACATAACACTTGTATTGATACACTGAATTTGAAAACTCATGTAAATTGTTTTTCTTGGCTTTAAAATGATTTTAACTTATCTCAAAAATATTTTAAGTGTAAATGTGCATTTGGAACACCATTTTTGAGAAATTAAAAAGTTAAAATTACTATAGTAATTTCTAAAATAATTGTAAAGTAATTCAAGGAAAATTACTAAGTTTAAAAAATATTTGAACATAGGCTAATTAAGCTTAAGTTATTATTATATCAAAACCAGGATCAATTTAAAGCTAATAAAGCTAACAATCTCCCTCTTTTTAATATAACAAAACTTAAGATAAATTTGTTAGTTTAAAACTCCTAAAACATTTGAACATTTTCAATGAAAACTCTCTTATAATAAAAGCTTTATTTCCAAAATTTTGAAATAAAAAAAATAAGGATCTTTTGAAAATAATTATGCTACAATAATTTATATATACAATATTGTCCATAATTGTCACAAATTAATCATCAAGCTGCAACATGTCAATATATTCAAATATTCAATATCAACTCAATCAACATCTTATTTTGATCATCATACCTATATCATATACATGGTTTACATAAATATGTTAACATTCAATGTTCATCATGTCCATAATATACCAATAGCTTAATATATTCGATATTCACATTCAATATTTCATCATGTCCCTAATATCCATAAATATATTTAATAAGTATTATCCACAAAAAAGATCATCCTTAGCAAAGTTATGTACCAATTATCCTCTTTTTTGTTATAGAAAAAAATCAATGGTAATTCAAAGCTAAAGAGAAAATTAGCATAGGCAAAGCAAAATTGCACATTAAAATATGATTCCATGAAAGTAAAGTGTATACAAAAATAAAATATGTCCAACATAAGTGCATGAATTTTGAAAAATATGAAAATTGATAATCTTCATATTTGATCTTACCTATGAAATTGCAATTAATAAAGTGATTGAGATCACATGAGAGAATGAATCCATGAGTCTCAAAATAAAAGCTTAAAGGCATGTCGTGTAAGAGCAAGTAAGATTTTTAGACATTGTGGATAAGGTCAAACAAATGAATTATGCAAGGTTTGGGCATTGGCCAGCGCAGACCATGTGGAGCCACCAATAGTAGGAAAGGCTAATTTAGATATATTTACTTCTGTAAAGGTGAATGACATAAGAGATAATGATATGCAGGTACATATTATGAAGAGGAAAGATGGTGGCCTTATTTTTAGGTATTCTCAAATCTTTGAAAGCCCTACTTTTGTTGGTTTTTCCCTCGTTTAGAATATTGAACGTGGTGGCAATGGAGGCTCAAGTGACGACAAACTCCTCACCCATGAGAGAGGAGTGAATAACGGTGACATGATCACCACTATCGTATAGACAAAGATTGCATTGCTAAAGAATACACTGATTAGGTTATCATGAACAGAGCATTTTGTAAAAAGTTTTGATCCACCTAAATTGTTTAATAGTAGGGAAGTAGGTAATTTGAAAGATCAAAAAAAAAAAAAAGAAGAAATCGATGACTTGACATTTTTGTAGCAACTCATGGGCATATGTAAGGTTAAATAAATCACGGGTTCAATCGTTATAGAAACACAAGTTAAAAAAAGGTTTAGTGTTGGTTAGAGGAGGAAACAGCACCACATGTGGCGAGACATATGCTTTTGTTGGTGGTGGTTTGGTTCAAGGAGGTGTCGAAATGGTTTAGAGCTGTAGATGGTCTTTGGGGAATTTCATTGAACATTTAGCAAGGGCACAGGATTTTAAGGTGGCATAGATGGATAAAGGTGGTCGGATGATGGTGCAGGGTGACAGTGAAGTGTTTGAAGTGATTGAGATGGAAAACAAAGTGTTATAGATGGGTTTGAAAGGAATTATATAAGAGTAATCCAGATGGGCAAGATTTGTGGGGTCGGTAAGGGGGTTGTGGGGTGGTTAGGCAAGGCAAGCTAGGTAAGGTTGGTTTAGGCATTGTGTTGAACAAGTTGTAGGCAAGGGATTTCAGAGGTGATTTTAAGGGTTTTGGTAGGGGATTCGAACCTAAGGACACAATAATTAGAAAATAGGGAGAATTGGGAAAGAAAATTCACTTAAAAAACATAAGATTTTGGAAGTGAATTCAAGAAATAAAAGAATTATTGTTAGGGTTTGGAATGAATAAGATTTTTGAACTAGGAGTGATTTTGTGTTTTAGAAGGTGTTTGAGGATGGAAAAGGATGTATATGGAGGGAAAATTTATTTGAAATGAAGATGAGGTAAAAATTGAGGAACAAAATTGATTTTTGTTCAAATATGCTAAAAATTGATGAATTGAAGTAAAGTGACCATATCATATGTAAATTTTCCCTCCATATACATCCTCATTTACTTCATATGACAAAACTTTGAGGGAAATTTTACTTGATATAACTTTGTTTTATGATAACTCAATGAAAATTTCCTTGATATGCTAAAAATTAAGGGAAAATTTACTTGATATGATAAATTTAGGTAAAAATCACCAATTTCGGTCTAATACATATGTAACCAAATAGCATTAAAAATTTCATCAAGTGCATACATGACCAAATAGGTCCATAAAACAAAGTTGTCATATCAAGGAAAGTGACCATAATTTAAACATCATTGAGATTAGTTAAAAAGATATATTCATGCTTAGTAAACTTGTTCAAATATTATCAAAGAGCATTCATTTGACCAAGTTCACCACCAATAATTAAAAATCTATCTTTATTAAAAAGTTTTGTGAAAATAGCTGCTAATTGATGCAAAAATATCAACAAACTCAAGCATAATGTCACTTTTTTGACATGATCTCTAATAGAGCGGTGTCTTATTTTTGTGCTTGGTTCTAGAATATTGAATAGGATTTTGGTGAGATTAATGGCACTAATATTGTCATATTTAATAGGAATACGATCCATGGTAATTCCAAAATCCTCAATTTATTGTCTTATCCATAAAGTTTAGGCACAACAACATCCAATGGATATTTATTCTGCTTTAGTCATAAACAAAGCAACATTAGTTTGTTTCTTGGAAAATAGTAATATGAGTATATTTCCAAGAAATTGACAAGTATCGAATGTGCTTTTCCTATCAATTTTGCAACCACTAAAATCTGCATCCGAGTAAGCCTGTAAGACAAAAGATGATCCTTTTGCGTACCATATATTTAAATTAGGAGTGTCCTTAAGATAACGAAATATTCATTTTACGGCCACTAAGGAAAGGATCCTAATCCTGGTAAAGTCCGATATCATGTAGATATAGAATTTCAAAAAATTTATAAAATTACATAAATAAGCAGCGAAAGTAGTAAACATAGAAATAGCTAAACTTCCCCGCAGATTTTTAGGGAATAACTTATAGGTAGCAATTCAAATCGGATTTCAATAAAATTAAATCATTCATCTAATAACGAATTATTTTATTCTCAGATATCGTAATATGGAGTTAAATCCAATTTAAAAGATCTCTACAGAGTTGCAGCTGGACTCTTTGACAAGTTTTTCAAGGTCACGAGCAACACACACATCTTGTCTCTAATAGTAATCCACATAGATGAAAGTGGGAGCCTTCACATAATCCAAGAACGCTTTGGAGATAGTGATTATGCCAAAGAAAGGGGAAGAATAGTTTCCTTGGGAGGTTGGAAGGTAGTGGTTAGGTGGTTCTTCCTTACTTAGGGCGGCGAAATTAGAGAGAAAGTTTGAGAGAACTTTCTCAATTTTCTAATCACTATTGTCAAGTAAGTGTCTAGGTTCACACCCTTTTTTTTCTATATTTAGTCAATCCTAATCTTTCCTAAAAGGAGAGTTCAAATTATGATAAAAGTTATACCTTAGGTGAAACTCTTTCACTTTAGGTAAAGTAATTTGATCATTTATCCCTTTACAAAATACTATTGCCGAACCTAGCACATTTTGTGGGCAAAGGGATTTCAACCTTAGCACAATGAATGTGATCCAAAATCCATCTAGGTGAGCCACAAATAGTTTGTAAATGTTTATATTAGAGTTTTAATTCAACAGTTGAACTTTAAATTTATCAAAAATAAATTAAATTAATTTATCTTATATAATTATCAAATAATTACAAAAATAAATTGGTAGAAACCTAATTCGACTAAACATGTATCCTTTCATGAATTTTATCTTAACAAAAATTCATATTTAATTAAAACAATTTTAATTAATAAATATAATCTTTTTTATATCAATTATCTAAATATTTAATATTTCACAAGATTCTCAAGGGATAATCACCCAAGACATTATCTGCCGAAACATGTTATGTCTTAATTTGGCCATCATTCGAAAAAGACAATCTTATCCACCATGTCTTAAATAGAAAACAAAAATTTAGATTTCATAAATCTAATTTTTATCGTTTAAATTAAATCTTAATTGGACATTTTCAATTAAGCCCTCTATTTAATTACCTTTTATTTAATTAAGTCAAACTTAATTAAATCTTGAATTTAATCTAACAATATCATCTTATTATATGTGACCATTAAGTTCCCAACATGTTGGCAATCGACATAATTAATCTCAGTAATAATGTTCATAGATCAAGCGCGAGATCTAGCAACCTATAATGACCACCCAAAGGTTGTAGAATTGATGTGACTCTATTGAATCCTTTTTATTAACTAGTCTATTAGTGTAATACAGTTATTTCTCTATATATCCAGGAATGAGCATGAGCATGGTACAATATCTCCTCATACTTTAATCCATGTTAGATCTTTTAACTCATGGTCAACGATCATGAATTTATAGGAAATGATTCCTTAAAATTCACTATGCCTCAACTAGAGACTTTAATGTTAATAACCATAGTAAAGATTGTTAGGGATACGTGTTTAATGTCAATGCGAGCGGTGAATCCTCTCTAGATCACTCATCCATCTACTATATGCTTCATGCCATACCCAAAACCACCATAACATAAGTATCCATCTATTAAGGCCCATTCGTTATGGAACCAAAGCATGACACTGCTCATATGAAATGACCTGATATCATAAGTCTAACGGTAATTTACATGACTAAGCACATTGGAACATATTCCATAGACACTTTAGTGACTAAACCAAATGGACTTCTTATACAGGCAATGTTTAGTAAACTTGTTTCCACAAAACAATCACCCATATGCTCTCCCAAAGTATCTTTATACTTCAACCAATGAGATTAAAGGGTTGCATGCATTAAATGAATGAAAGCTTAGCATATGTTGGTCTTTATGCATTGTCAATGCCTTGTCTTGACAATATGATGAGTAGGAACATTTTTAGAAATATAGTTTTGATGCATAAGAATCTCTTTGTCATAAATTATTACATCTATACAAGGCTATTTTGTTTCATGGTCTTCTTCGAATCAGTGGTTTCATGAAAGAAAACCTTCTGCCACTTTAGCTAGTAACTAGTATGCAGTTAATTGATTGTATGTCATCCTCATCCCAATCTGATTGGTTCAAGGGCATACACTAACATCTCCTACGTGCACTTGAAACAATCATACTGCTCTTAGCGTCTTCAATGGAGAATATATTTATTCTTATGTGATAATCTCTATTATCAAGTCATTAAATTGTATGGACCACAAAAAGGCCTTGATTGTAGTCGCATGGCTCAACTAGACATTAATTTAGTAATTAAAATTACTTAAAATATTTAAAAAATATTAAAAATGATATAAACTTAAAAATAATTATGTCTTTTTCTAATTTAAAAAATTAATCATTAATTATTTTTGAAGTATAGTTTTATTACTTATTTTTTTCTCAACCACCTGCTGCTTCTTAAAAACTTCTTACTCCCTTAAAAATTATCCAAAATTTTAAAAAAAATCTAATTATTTTACTTTAAAAATAACTACCACTTTAAAAAAATATAGGTATATTTTACATTTTTATCTATTAATTTCTTTCAAAAATATATATTTTTAAAACTATCTTTCTACCCACATTGTGGGTTTGCCTACATTCTAGTCATTTCTTAAATTCTTGTTTTGCATGCCTAAGTTGACCCTATGATTCTACGCATTAAGCGCAAATATTGTTCATTCCAGCCGTGAAAAATACCAAATATCTTAAACCATCTTGTTGTCAATGTCTGTTAACTTTTGTGTTTATGCATAACATAGAATATTTCCGGCATATCATTGGTAAGTTAACATTGTTCTTAATTAAATTATGTAATTGTTTAAAATGATTTACCAATTTAAGGCGCCAACAATATAAAACTTAGGTTTTCATTGTTTATCGACATCTGTTTTATTGAAAGTTGATGGTTTCGAAAGAAATTGAGATCCAATTGTGGGACCATAAAATGTTATATACACGTACTATGATCGCCTATATGAGTAGTCTAAGAAAGTGATTTTTTATCATCTTGATCTCTTTGGCACATTAATAGAGCCTATATCCAATGTGTCCATTTAGATTTGATCAGTGAAAGTTTGACCCATTGATTTATTGGCAGGAGTTTAGATCCATTCAATGTATGGGTAAAGAATATGTTATATGGCCTTTTAGCCTATGTTTATGGGTAGTTAGATAGGTTGTAGCTTAGATTATTTTATATTCTGTATTAAAATTTGTTTCAAATTAATTAAAAAGTTTTATCATTATTTAGAAAATATTAAAATATTTATATAATTTTATAATTAAATTTAAATTAAAAAATATTTTTATTATTAAATAATAAATCATGTCTATTTGAATCGGAAAATAGCTATTTAAGCTTAGCCCAATTTGAGTTAAGTCTATCAGACTGGATGAATAACTAAATCTTTAGGTAGATTTAACAATAGTTTGAACTTCATTTTAGTATTTCATGTAGGATATGGAAATGAATTGAACTTGCAAGATCACCAAATAAAATATTTGATTTATGAATCTCATTTTAGTAAATTCTGAAAAGGTCCTATTTATGTTATGTGAACATGAACACAATAAGTTTAGATTTTGAATATGTTTTCAAAGCGGTGGTCTTCTAATATCAGTTTTTATATATTTTATGCATTTTGAGCAATTGAATTATTATTTATATGTCTTCTGTTTTGATCTTATATGAGTCATTTTAAGCCCTTTGGACATTCAGATACCAAGATGTTGAATATACTCAAATTTTGATTTCGTTCATTCATTCTGTGCCTTCCGTGTTTTCTTAAACAATGATCAGATTATTTTCCGGACCTATGTGATTCATTAAATTGTTCCATTTTTTTAGATTAAGGTTTGAGGATCTGGCGTGCTCTATGAAAATTATTATTCCAGAGGTGTCTTGTGTGAACATGTAAAATTTTATTTCAAGTTTGAAGACGTTCATTTGTATCTTGGGCATAATTTTAACTGAAACAACTTTGATCTTTTGTAAATCTATAACAAGAAAGAGGATGATGTTCGGTCAAAATATTTTTTAATCAATCAGCCTTTGTAATGTTTCTTATTAAAGTTACAAACTTGGCCCCTGATTGATTAACAAGATAGGAAATGTACATTAATTTAAAAGTGATATTTATAAAAATATAAAATTAATGTATTATTTTTTAAAATTTAATTAAAATATTATATTAAATATATATTTTTTAAAAAATATTTTTTAAATTATTCTTACAGGTAAATCTAACTTTAGCTAATTTGCAGATTCATTGCCAAACGCTCAAAGTATTAGTTGGTCACCCTCGTTTACTGGACTCATTAACTGTACACTTCCCATTTTTCTTCCCCTCGAAACGGTTAAAGAAATTGCCAACTACCAAATCTTCCAACTAACCAACATAAACGGTATCTTCTCATTCTCTTTTTTTTCCCCCCCATGTTCTGGCCAAGAATATGCCAAAGTTTAGTTTTGCTTCTATGTTTGTTTGTTTTATTTTTTATTTTTCAGCGGAATGTTAAATTATTTTTCAATTTTGTGCTTATAACCTGTTTGGTGAAATGCCTAGCTGAAGAATGGACGTGGCTCATTGTTTTTTAGAAGGCAACGCTGATGCCGTGGAGTTTTGCCCCCATGAAGGTTACCAACACGTGCTGGCGGCCTCAACGTACACACTGCAAGAAGGAGATCAACCGAGTCGAGCTGGTAGTATTTCATTATTCGATGTTAATGCCGATAAGGGTAATATCGAGTTGTTTCATCGCCAGAATACTGCTGGCATTTTTGATATTAAGTGGAACCCGATTGGAGGCAATGTCGGCCCTCTTCTTGCTCAAGCTGATGCTGATGGGTACTTGAGAATCTATAGTTTAGAAGGTTGCTTTGATGAACATACTGATAAAGGTCTGTTACATGTTATCTTGAGCATTGTATGCGTGTATGTGTGTCTTTTATCTTCTTGTTGATGACTGAAACTTATTCATAATTTATCAAATTACTTAGCTATGCTTAGAAATCCGTGTTATCATTGGATTGAAGACTAATGATTCCATAGCAAAATAACTACTCAGAATGTTTGAGGAAAACAAACAAATATCATGCCTTTTATGCTGTAATATTCATGTCATCCTGTTGTTTAATCCATGACAATCAAGTTCAAGGGAGTGATTATAGGTAGGAATGATCAATTTTCCAGAAAAAGTATATAAGGTACTTGAATTGATGGATGAAAATTTACCTTTGAGAGCGTTAGTTGTAGGATTTATACAAACTAAGCAATATGAAACTTTAAAATTATTTCTTTCTACTTTAAATTAGTTTAATTAGAGCATGCTAATATTTATTTCTGCTTTGTATTAGTTGAAAGCATGCTAATACTAGTGTTCAGTTTAAATTGCCATCCATTTCTGCTACTCCTTAAAATTTGCTCCTTGCTACAAAGTGATTGGAAAACATGGGGTAGTAGTAATTTGATTCAAATGTGCTATGCATCTTACGAAAACTTATGTGGTAATAATAGGGAGAAATCATATTTTTGGGGATTGACTGCGCGTTAGAAACATTTTCCCAATCATAAATGCTTTAGGGCATTGACTTTAACTCCTTTTGAGTTAATCACGGCAATAAATGTGGAATATTACTTCCTTTAGCAAATATGTTCGATGCTAAGTCATGTGAACTTGCAAGTTCTAGTAGAGGTAGAGAGTTTATTTCAGCATTAAGTTGGATTATCATTTTAAGTTGACTTTTTTTTTTTTTTTTTTCATTTGATAATGTAAATTCAATTGCTCATTTAGGACTGCTCTATACCATTTTTAGTTTGTTTTTAATCTACATCAAGTTCTTGGCATTTTAATTGTTACATTGCCGTTGTCACAGAAAATATTTTGCTTATGTATCAGGGGATTTCCCGCTTATATTTTAAAAAGTTCCTTAGATTTATTTATCTTGAAATGCAGGAGGCTTTCTTAATGCAGTCTGCAGTGAAAAAATCAGCTCCTCCATGTGCCTTTTCGTGGATTGGAACCCCTCGGCTGCATCTATCTCAGTTGGACTTTCAGATGGTTCTATTTCAATAATTTCTCTTGCAGAGTCTAGTATAGAAAAATTACAAGAATGGAAGGCACATGATTTTGAGCTTTGGACAACTTGCTTTGACATTCACCAACCACAGTTAGTTTATACAGGGTCGGATGACTGCAAATTCAGTTGTTGGGATATACGGGATAGTCCATCTGAGATGGTATTCCAGAATTCCAAGGTCCATAAGATGGGAGTTTGTTGCATTGCCAAGAGCCCCAATGACCCAAATACTATACTTACAGGTAGCTATGATGAGTACTTGAGAGTATGGGATCTAAGGTCAATCTCAAGGCCAATAAATGAAACTTCAGTTTGTCTAGGAGGAGGGGTTTGGAGAATCAAGCACCATCCTTTTGTATCAAGCCTGGTCTTGGCAGCTTGTATGCATAATGGATTCGCAATTGTCAACATTGAAGGGGAGAAACCTGAAGTTGTTGAAACTTACAATCAGCATGGCTCACTTGCATATGGGGCAGATTGGCAGAAAGAGAAATTATTACCAGGAGGCAAGACCAAGAGTATTATTTTGGCTACTTGCTCATTTTATGACCGGCTTCTTCGCATATGGATGCCAAAAAGTGATATTTGCTACATTTAAGAACATCTCATTAGTTGATTTCACAACAAGCCAATTATCTTGGTTTAGGAAATCTTTTTCAAACTTAGATATTTGTTGTCTGCATTTGCAATCTTTTTTTTCTTTCCAATTAAGTCTGACGGGAAGTTTTTCCCAAGATATGCAATTATGCATGGAACTTTTGTGTCAAGTGGGGCTCAGACATCTATCCTTAAAATAAGGGCTTCCTTCTGGTTTCCTATCAATTAGTTATTTAATTGAGACCACAAAGTGTGATTTGTCTAAATTTACCAAGTAAAAAGGATGTATAGGAGCACCATCTTAAATAACCTTTCGGCACTGAAAGATGTATCAGCTATGTAGCAGATATAACTTTATGTATATTATTTTGGTTGCTGATGCTTTTTCCTTTTATACTAAACTGGAATCCGAACAAAGGGTTCCAGTTTGTTAAGCCAGTGTCTGCTTCTTATACTGGGCTGCTCAAAATTGGTATTAGGCGTGGCCTATATATTATAGCATAAACATTATTCTTCCTTGAAAAAGCATGCTATTAGGCACTTAAGTGGGGAGTTCTTTACAAATTTTGGAGGGTAGCATTCACGTGTGAGTAGTGGCAAAATATGGTGGGCCTGAAACTGTCCTTGTTCGTTTTTGTTCTTTTGTTCATTTTCTTTTGGGATAAGATTCCAGTGCTGCAGTTGATATAGGTAACAGCATGCGGATGAATTTCATCGTGAAGCCATTGTCAAGGTACTGTTACTTCTCAAAAGTTCTCTTATTATTTGGATATATTGTAATTTCTGTCACAGTGAACTCTGCCAAATCATTAATGTATGATATGATACCTTGATAAAAATACTGAAAGAATAAGTACAATATTCTTCTAGTCTTTCTCCACCCAGTGTCAGAAAGATCAGAAAAACTGAGGGGAATTCTGCAGATTTTGGGTTCAACAAAATGTTAAAAGTACCCCTTAGAAAAATTGGAATATTATGTAAGAAAGCATTTATTATTTATGGGCCTCTGATGGGCTAAAAGGATCTGATTTTTTGTCTTAGTAGGTTCGGCTTGAACTTTGGGTTTTTTTTCTCGTTCAAACTTCACATGATGGGATGGTGCCTAAGGCATGTATGTCTGCCAGTTGTTCAACTCTTGGATTGCGATTGTATTGTCTGGTAATTATTGCGTGACCATCCATCGTTTTTAACCCATTCTCTTGATATAATGTTATGCCTAACCTATGGTATTTTTTAACACTGAATTGTTGAATCCAGCTTGCTTGCTGGCTTTTTCTGCTTCCATTTGATGTCAATCCCATTTCTTCATTGTAAAAATTATTCTCTTCTTTTGTCTTGTATGATGTATCTTGCATCTATCATGTCCAACTTTCTAATTATTTTTTATTCTCTATTCTTTTTGTGGAAGAGTCATGGGAGAGGAATGGAAAGCGTAGTACCAGTAGGTAAAAAGATAATGTTTTTGAGGTTGAGCTTCAAAAACCCCTTGATCTTATTATAGAAACGGCTGATGCAATTGTCAATTTAAATGATGGAGATCCTCAATCACTTTTTTTTCCTTTTCGGGTTTTGTCTTTGCCAGTTTTTTTCCTGCTCCATTGTGGGGTCTAACTCACCGGACGACACCTACCCTTCCTTGTTCGTTAAACCCCTTTTTCTCTTTTACATTCATTGTTGAAAGTGATGGCACCCTGAATCAGTTTTGAAAAGGAAAAACGCATGGCTATTTTTAAATGCTACTTATATAAACTTGATTTCTTGGATATGTTATATACTATAGTATCATTTTTTTTTTTTTTTTGCACTTGAAGATAAAAAATATTAAAAAAAAAAAATTGATTGGATGTTTTAGAATTTAAATTCGAACTTACTAATGCCACCTCTTAACTATAAAATATTTACTTATTTGCTTTCTCTTGATTATTTGACTATTAGAGGATCAGTGCGAGGGAGAAAAAGTTATGTTGTTTTGATTATATTTTTTAAATATTTATATCTGATTTTTATGTTCGACATATTTTTTAATATAATTACGGAGATATAAGTCTTTAAAGATCTTTCAAATATATAAAAAAAAATTTAAAAAAAATAAATATATTAATATCGAATATATATTTATATTTGATATTTACAATTAAATCTAAGTAACGTATGGAAAAGGGGTTACTAATTATTATAGTAAATTTGTAAATGAATCTAAAGTGAAAAAATGTGGGCCGCGTTACAGCAGGCTTGTTTATTAGCTGTATAAAATGGGGTCGTTTAAATCGAATATGTTCAAGCTGTACGCTGCACACTGCACAGTTTAATGACAAATATAGTAAAATGGGCAAAATCTCTGGATAAAAAGGAGATGATTTCTGTCTTGAGGAAGCTGCACATCCACGTGAAAGTGTTTGTTTTCCTTACCAAATAAAATAATCCCAACACATATTCGAGGCCAGGCCATTAATTCACATGCATTAAGCTTGATGTTTGTCACATAGAGCAGACGATATTTATGACTCTCTTAATGTGGGCTTAATTATTCCAAAAATTTGTTACACTCAAGGCCTTCTTATCCTTCATATCAGCATTAGTCAGTGTCTGTCAATTGTCAGCCAAAAAGGGTTTTCTGTTAATGTTTTATGAATCAAATATTGAGTTTCAACGTATTTTAATCTGCTTCAACATCAAGTGTATTTCATAAAGAGAATTGGCAAATGGTCAACCTACTTGGAAGGAAAAATAAATAGGTTGTACTAAAGACTGAGTCAAAGTTCCCTCAGTAAGAGGCAAAGTGGAGTACTTGTTATCGACAGAAAGAAGTAAATTCTGAAAAGAGTGAATCAGAAGGGTGCAAATTGGAAAGCAATAAGCATTGAATTCAACTCTCCAAGTTATTGGCAGTGGCCAGCATATTCGTTGAAAATTTTGAACACTCCTTACTCTTCTCATGCTAATTCACAATGTTCAATGCCTTTTTGACAAAAAACTATTTTTTTAAAGAATTATTTTAATTGGTTCTATATTATTGTTATTTATTATTTAAAAGTTTTGGCATGTCAAAGTTAGACTGGATGGTGGATACGGATTACTGAATCTGAGTGGCAGTAAGTACATCGACTTAAGCCAAAGTTTTATGCTCTCTTCACCACTTAAATAGCGGTTGTAATGCAGTGTTAAAGTCCCAATTACTTTTTACAATTTTGTTTTTCTCCGCTATTAATATTTATCATCAATATATATTATAATTAACTGCATGAATCCTTACGACAGTAATTCATCACCACAGTTTAAGGCATATGGCTCTCTCCTTCTAATAGAATTCACTTGCATTGTTATTTTTTCAGGCTCCTGCTGGCATGAGTTGTAACCAAAAAAAAAAAAAAAAACAGCAACTGATGCTCCTTAGGTGGTCCGTCTTCGTTTAGTAAAAGTCGTCCGGGGAATCTCTCAACTTCTCTCACTCCCTCTCTCTCTCTCATGCTTATCTACACAAAACACGACCTGCCCTAGATTGTCAGTCTCATGTGCACTATCCTTAATCTGGTAAATTATCGACCACCACCATTACTCACTTTCTAAACCACTCTAATCGCCTATAATCTGCTACTGCTTCTTGTCTTTCCGTAGTCTCGACCACATTTTTGACAACATTATTATCACTCGACAGTGCATTCATTTCTTTGTTTTGAAAGATGTAGGTAGACCCCACCAATATAGCTCCTTTTTCCGGATGAAATCTTGCCTGTACGTGTTTGAGATTTCAGTCTGGACTCTGGAGTCTCCTCTGCAATGGGTTTCATTAAGGTGTTATGTGTGCTTTTGCTTTGTTTGGTCTTCTCTGTTTTGTGTTTCAAGGGGAATTGTGATGGTTCAGAGTTCTCAGTAAAGTTCTTGAAGGCTCCTCATGCATTTTCTCACCTCAACTCAGCCAAATTTGTATTTCAAGTTTTGGGAGCTGGCAATGTCACTTGCTCAGACTGCAGCATCACTTGCAAGGTTGGCTTGTTAGTCAAGCTGATTGCTACTTTTGCTTAGCTTCAGTTCTTTAAACTTCTTTTCAACGTTCTAGAATCTGATGTTGGTAGATTTAGGAGTTCAATTCATTGCTCAGAACTAATTTTCATAGTTAAAATTGGAATGTAATATTGTTATTTAAAACTGTTAAACTGCTCATGATTGACTAGAATTTACTGAGAATGGTTTTTTTCCCCTGAAATCCTTTTTCCGATTGCTAAATCCTTTGATGTGATGTCATGCATGCAGCTGGATTATTGGTCGGCTTCAGACTGCGGAGCTAGAAAGATTTTGTACTCAGGCTTGCAAGATGGAAACCACTCATTCGGGGTCTGCATAAATGGGTCTCATGGAGCTGCCTGCAGTAGCTATAATTGGACTGTTGGTTAAGAAACCTTCCTTTTATTCTTTACAAGTTGTAATCATCTCTTCCCCTATCTACCATAAGTCAGTTATATAATCAACTGCGCTCATTTCAACAAATCCTCTTAAAAGCATGGTGCAGCAGACTAGAAAATGTGTTAGCCTGAAATTTTTTTCAAGATCATCTTTGGAATTTTTGAACTTGGAAGCTTTTATAGACCGGGGATTATTTTGCATAATTATTGATATTCTCGATTCTTTTCGTTCTTTTGCTGAAGAAGTTCTATGGGAAAGCCTGCTAGATGCATGAATTGATTATAGTTATGCCTCTAAATACTAGTTCCCTTGTTTTTGTATATATAAATTGTTCACCATTGTCAATTCTACCTTATATTTTGCAGACACAGTCCCTCCCACAGCATATGTAACTTCATCAACACCTTTCACAAATGCTCTAAATGTTTCTGTAAATATTTCTTTTACTGAATCTTGTTCTGGTGGAGGAGGTTTCAGATGTTCATCTGTAAATGATTGCAATGTGAGTAGGTGACCTTAAACTTTCTAAATTTCTAAATTATATTGTTTTTTCTTCATGTGCTTGCTACATTTATGTATGTTGTTCATAGGTGCAAAACCTAGGGTAACTCTGTTTTCCGTCTACTAATTGATCAACAACAATTTATATCCACAACATTATCAAGAATGTTTTGTGATATTGTGATCTGTTTTTAATGAATTTCTTTGTCATTTTTTAATGACCACTGATAGCATCTGATTTTTTTGGTTCTAATCAATCAGTCATAAGTCTTTTCTATCAGTTTTAACAAAATTAAAAGGACTGTGCATCTTCTGGCAGTTGCTTGTTTATGGTGCTGGCGAAGTTTTACCGTCATCGCTCATCACTCTGGAGCCAAACCTCAAGTATTTGCTTTATGTGGGCATATCTTCTGCTACTCAGTATGGACGATTGGTATTGGTAATGGATAGGTTTTTTTGTACTGATGCTGCCGGGAACCCATTTACTAGATCAGCAAATTCAAGTTTCTATGTGCATTTTGGTGAGTTTTCTTCTTCTTCTTCTTTCTTTTTTCCTTTTTAATTTTTTTTTTTTTATCATTAGACATTTTAAAGTCTATGTCATTTTCAAAGTTACATACTAATTATCTTTATATTTCATATCAAAATTCCTTCAAAGCCATTTTCTGTTTCAATCTTTAAATATGGTTATAGGTTATATAAAAAATTCTCTGAAGTTGTTCATCATTTTCATTTCACTAAAAGTTTAGATTATTTCCTTTCCGGTAAGAAGTTCTCAGAAAAGATCTAGAACTTTTTTTAGTTATATAAGAATGTTTTTCCATTAAAATGATGGGATCATTGTATTAAGTTCTTTGAAATACAGTTATTACTAGCCAGATAAAAGAATATTGGAAGGTTAGGTCTTAATTGAAATCTGTCTTTAGCCATGTTGGCTGCTTTGAGTGTTCATTTTTCCCCAATTTTTCACTTTGAGATGGATATATTTATAAATTGTTGACATTTTCTAACTTCTAACTTCATGTTTGTGGCTGGTTGTATTTCACAGATAGAAGAAATGTCTTTGTTAACCTGAGGGTTCATGTTCCTGAGAAATTGCTTCAACTAAAAAGCGAAATTAGAATGGTGCAGGCAACTAATAATTATAATAACCTAAAGGTGTACCTATACTTCTCAGCTCCTATTCTCAATTCATCAGTGGAGATTCTAAGGTCTTTGAACGTAAGTCAGGGTATACTTCTTCCTATTAGTGGAGAACATCGTGGGAATCGCAGATTCGGCTTTCTGGTTAGTAAGTCAGTTCTAAAGTTAGTTTACTTAACTCATTGTCCATTTCAATCTTCTTTTATGTACACTTAGGTTTTGCCTTTTGTCACTTATTTAGTGTTCTCAAGCGATTTTTGTTTCCTTTCAGGTTGCTAATGTATCTAATATTTCTATAATAACAATAAGCCTCAATGCAAACTCTATAATAAGCAGACAGGGGACTCCAGTTTCTCCAGTTGCACCTGTTACTTTCCTTTGTGGTACAAGTTACATTTCTGAAAGAAATTATAAAGAAATTTTATATTTCATATGTTTCTGCTATTCTTTTCAGTAGAAGAGGTTTCTATATTTCTAGGTGTTCATTGATAATTTTGTGGATATTAGATGTATTAGATGCCTACTGACATGGAGATGGATGTGATTTTTAGATTCTCAGAGGACAGCTGTGAGATTAAGCACAACATCTCATAAGAGGACACGAGAACACGATATCCCAATTTCGATAAAGTTCACGAAGCCTGTATTTGGGTTTAATTCATCTTTGATTTCCATCTCTGGAGGGCATTTGCAGAGGCAAGTAATTACCAATCTCTACGTAGGAAAATAAGAAACAGCTCACAAAGAAAAAATGCTGTGAAATATATACTTATGCACACTGCTAGCATGTTATCAAAGGAAAATGAAACTGAAAATTGGTTCAGAATGAGTTAACCTCAACAGACTAATCTGTTTTCCTGGCTTTCGACGCATTCCAGCTTCCATGAAATTAGTAGAAGCGTATATGCTGCAGAAATACGAGCATATGATGATGTTATTTCTGTCAGTGTCCCAGAAAATGTGACTGAGGATGTTGCTGGAAATAAAAATTTGCCATCTAATGTTCTTCAAGTGAGGCACTGTAAGGATTTTTTTCCACTTTATTTTTGCTTGTTATTAGCCCAATCAATCTAAAAAAAAAAAAAAAAGAACATATCCACGAGGTTTTTGTGTCTGACCTTTTTTGTCACTCTGATTTCCATTACCTGAAATTCTTGCAGATACTATACCTGTAATTTCTTCTGTGATTTCCATCTTTGTAATTGCTGCTTTCTTTCTGACCTGTTTCACTGCGGGGCTTCTCACCATGTCAACTGCAAGCCTTCAATCCGTTGGGGCATTTTTAGGACCATCTTCATCTTTGTCATCTGACCCTGCAAGGATTCTCTTTGTATGATACCTAACACTTCTCAACTCTTTGTTTTATTTCTTTTTTCTTTCCCTTTGGACTTTAAACAATGTACTACCTTTCCCTTTTAAAGATTCTAAAATATTTCTTCTCCGTATAATCTCACCATGAAACCGTGAAGCACAATGCTATGTGCCATACTAGAAGGAGCAAATGTACTCAGTGTACTTTTCCTAGTATTTTTCCCTCAAGGATAAATAAGATTTCATGCCAACTCTTCTGATGTTTTTGATCAGTCATTTGTTATTTATGAGCTTCATGAATCCTAGACCGGCAAACAAGGTCATGTGTAGATTGTGGAGTAGAATATTGATGCTTCCCATTATCAAGTTGAAGTATAAAAACAGAAGTGACAAAGAATTCTATTCTTGTGTTTTTATTTTTTTTTTCTACAGAGAAGTGCATGCCACATTCAGGTTTTTGCTTTGTCCAGGTGGTTACCAGTAAGCTTGCCAGCGGAGTATTATGAATTCACAAGGAGTCTAGAGTGGAGCATTCCTTATTTTAGACTCCCATGGGAAACTGGGCACGTTCAGCCAGTCATGATGGGTTCGAGCCCCAATGAAAGTTCAAATTCTTTCCTTTCCCGAGCTTATGATAGGGAAATCTCCCATATTTTTCAACCAATAAAGGACAACCTCAAAATAGCAGCTGCAGTATATGGTTCACCACTTACTCCAATAGAATATAGATCATTTTTTGAGGTCAGAAATCACTTTTTTTTTTTCTCATTATAAAAGCTCCTAGGTTAGAAGAACGCCTTTTAAGTAACGATGTGCATTTTAATTGAGCAGAGCCAAAGCATTAAACCAGAAGCAGAATATATTTTGGAGAGGCCGCATTCAAATGGGTAAGTTGTTAACATATTGTCTGTTGTATATTCAATAAAATCTTCACTGGCTAAACCGATCTTGTGGACAGAACAATGCTGCAAACATTCTACTTGACTTTCAACAGTTTTCTACAAAGAAGTAGACAAATTGTAAAGTTCAAAGTCAGAAAATCACATGTTTAAGAAAGATTGTAGAATTTCACACACATTTGCTACTTTGCTGATCATGCTGGCGATTATCAATGTTGGATGTGTGTACTTAAAACAATCTGTGCCTTCTCATTGCATGTTTTAGGAAGATTCTTTTGTCTTTTGATTTTTGTACTTATGGTGTGTGTGTGTGTGTATATATATATAGTTGAATACTTGTCCTTAGAAAGGTTAAAGCACTAAAAGTGTATATTGATCATGCATTTATCTCATCTGAGCAGGTGGAGGGATTTTGATAGAAGCTTGTTCTGGTTAGCTGTAATTGGTGGCAGTTTGATACTGCTGCATGCTTTTCTCTTTTTCATTCTCAAGTGCAAAAGAAAAGATTCTGAAAAGCAGGGGAGTTATGGAGCATTCGTATTTCCTAGATTTGAGATATTTCTCGTAATTCTTGCACTACCTTGTATCTGCCAGGCCTCTGCTGCTCTAATTGGAGGTATCTTAAAAAAAAAAAAAAAAAGGCTCCGTCAACTATGAGCAAACATTCATGAATCATTATTAGAAAATTTCCCTTTTATGTTTGCTATTCAAATCCTTTTCTGCATGTCTACATTAAGTATCCATAACATTTTATCCTTCTACATTGTGGCACTATCTTGAGAACATCAAGTATCCATAGCATTTTATCCTTCTACATTGTGGCACTATCTTGAGAAACATCTATTTTCCATGGATAGTGGCTAGAAGATTCTTGTTTCTAGACATTCTTGTGTCCTATTATTCGAATAATGTAGGAAGCAGCATCAATTTTCATCAATTCTAAAGTGAATTTATGACATATTTACATACTGTTTACCACAGTTACTACTCATTTGATAACCTTTGTCATATTTACTAAATTTCATGGTTAAAGGAGGAACGCCATCAGGAGTTGTAGTTGGCATTATGTTGCTGGGTGTTGTGGCTTTCGTACTGCTGTCATTGTTCTTGTTCCTGTCCGTCGGTATTACACTTGGAAAGCTGCTTCAATACAAGGAAGTCCATCGAGAAGGCCAGCAATTTCACTGGTATCAAGATCTCATCCGAGTGACTCTTGGTCCTGGTAAAAGGGGCCAGTGGACTTGGAAAAATGACACCGCCTCGGTTTATCTAACCATGTTAGGCCCTCTATTCGAAGATTTAAGAGGTCCTCCAAAGTATATGGTCTCGCAGATATCTGGTGGCAATCCCAGCAGGCAAGGTGACCGTATCATTGCTTCAGATGATGAAACAGAGGATGCCGAAGCACCTTTTATTCAGAAGTTGTTTGGAATACTCAGAATATACTACACAATGTTAGAATCTGTGAAAAGAGTTTCCCTGGGAGTTTTGGCTGGTGCCTACTTGAATCATTGGTCATCCAAGACTCCAATAATTATCTTGCTATGCATTACCTCTTTTCAGCTGTTTTTCCTTGCTCTTAAGAAGCCTTTCATTAAGAAAAAGGTACAGTTGGTTGAAATCATCTCTCTTTGCTGTGAAGTGGCGATGTTTGCTACTTGTTTTGTTCTCTTGGAGAAGGAATTTTCAGCTGGGATTGAGACTAAAGTAGGAATCTTCATCCTTATTTTATTCCTGTTAGGGTTCTTGGCACAAATGATTGCTGAAGGCTATGCTTTGTATGAACAAACAAAGCAACTGGACGCTGCCGGCAACTCTTTCTTCACGGGTTTAAAAATAGCTTCAATTGGATTTCTTCTATATTTTATCCCTCAGAAGTTGATGAAAATCTTTGAAAGCAAATTCCCAGTATTTAGATGTGGAGGTGAAGACACTGTGGATACAGCTTCTCCATCTGACAGGAACATGAGTACTTCTGGGAGCAGGAGGAGCTCTAGCACATCAGAGAAACCATGGCCAAAACAACTAAGGGAAATGGCAAAGGCTAGCTTTAGTAAAGATGGAAGCAAAGTTCCTACCGATCCTTCAAGCAGCCGAACCAAATGGAGTGGGTTCTGGGGGACAAAAAGGAATGGGAGCTCTTCTGTAGGTTCGTCTTCGGATTTCAAGTCAAAATCAAAAGGGTTGTACAAAGACTTAGAAGCCATTTTTGCGTCCAACTGATGCCTATACATCTCCAATACCCAAAACAGTAAGAAATCTTGAGCTTATGCACATTGCAGAGTGTCTAACCTTCGTTCAGCAGAGGAATGAATGTATAGCTGAGACCACCACCTCTTGATACTAGTCTATTCAATTGGTTTGGTAATTCAAAAACTGGAATAGGAATAAAATCATGTTCATGCCTCCTCGTGGCTTGTGTGCAGGCACAATAGCCAATTGTTTAGTTTAGTCATTTATGGATATTGGCGTTCAAGTAATCCAACATTTTTGATTGATTGTAATCTTTTGAGATTTGCTTATGCTCATTTCGGGTTTTTTTCTTTTTTTTTTAATTTATTTACAAATTACAAAAACCATTCAACATGGTAACCTCGAAGTGAGATTTTGACATGTAGTCTTTAAACGGGGAGGATAAGAAACAAACAGAATAAAAGAACAAGAACGACTGAAAAAGGAACACACTTCTAAGACATTTGTCCTGGAAATTCACTCGTGCTTTTTATCAAACATTACATAGGTAGAAATAGAGTGGGCAATGAGCAACTGGAGTTAAGTTATTTCAAAGTTTGGACTATATTACAATACTTTTAGATTTGGATTATATTATATTCAAATTATTTTAGATTTGTACCATTTCAATTTTAATCGTTTTATATTTTAAAATTATAATTACAATTTATAAAAATAAAATTATTAATAATCAATGTTATAGTTATTATTTTTATTAAATTAATATTTTTATAATAAAATTATATTAAATTTAAGTTCAATTTTTTGACTTGATTGTTCGAAATATTTTGAATTATTTTAGATTTAAATTATTTTGATTTCAAATAAATTTGAATTTAAAATTAATTTAAATTTGAATTACTTTTTCTTTTAAGTTGCTCATATTTAAATTATTAATTTTTTTAATTAAATTAAATTTAAATCAATTCAAATTTAAATAAAATGAAGTCATTAAATATTTTGAAATTTGACTCAGGAGAAGGGTTTAATTTCAATTAATGGCAGATATGTACCTTTTGCTTCCGGCAGCCTCAAGTCAAGATATGCTGACATCGTGTCAGAAAAATTGTTAAGGAATGATGGTAATCCACTCTCGGTTATAGACGCGCACACTGCACAGCCTGCAAATAATTACCCACCACGATTTGGAGGAAAATTCCAGGGGGAGCTCCCCCCCGTGACGTGGAATCGACTCAGGGGGCATTTTTTTCTCCCAGCCGGTTACCGGTTGCGAGAATATTATTATTTTTTTAAAATTGTATTTTAAAAAGAATCATAAGTTTTAGTTAATTTTAATTTTTTACAAAAATTAATTTTTCAAATATTCTAAATTTTAGTATAGTTAATTATTATTATTATTACTACATAATTTTGGTATTATGTAATCTAATAATTTCAATATTTTATAACAAAATCAAGTAAACTTCATAAAAAAATTTTCTAATCTTTTTACGGAGTACAACTAAATTACAACATATAATACTTTATGTATAATATATCTTCTAATTTTTTGATTAATAATATTTAAATATATCCATTATATTTGTCCATAGTTTAAATTGGGTCGCAGTGCAAATTTTTTAGTGTGTTTGCCTAAGTTCGACCTAGGCTTAAAAACATATATTATTATTTAAAAAATATTAAAATATTAAAAAATAATTTTTATATAAATATTTATATGTTTATAAGTAAATTTAAATAAAAATATATTTATTAAATGACTAATAATCCAAGCCAATTAGAATTTCAAAATCTATGTCCAAGCTTGACCTTTAATGCATACTTGGCCCATTCTATCAAAGGGATATTTATCATAATTTACTTGAAATTCTTTATTAAGAAGAATTACAATTTATATTATCCTTAACACATAAATTATTATAATAGTATCGTAACATGCTTGAGGTGCAAATCCCGAGCACATCAAAGTGGGAAAAATATTTTATTTTGAATTGGGACTAAGTCATCAGAGTGAGTCACTCTCTTGACTTTCCCTCATGAATATTATGAATTAACTGATAAATTAAGAGTCGTTACCAATCTTTTTGGGTTACGTGTGATTAGTCATCTATTAGTATTCATCTTTTGATAGTTTTGAAACCTTCGATAATAGATTCCAAAATCTACATATAAATCAGAGAAAAAAATAGGATTCGAGAGTTGATTAAATGTAAGAAGGATTAGCATTCCCACAACGTTCATAAATTAATACCTATTAATCAAGTGTTATCCTAAATTTTGATTATAATTGTTTTAAAATTTGGTATTTACAAATAATTCCTGTGTTCTAAAACTATGTATTTTATTTGTAATTAATCGGGGTTTTATTATTAAAAGTATTGAAAATTTTCGCACTCTACCAATGAACTCAGTGAAACACAAAATTTTTATTTTTTTTAGATCTTTGAAAAATTGCGATTCAATTATTTTAAGGAGAGTATTATGTTATTAAATAGTAATTGATGAAATTCCTTCCTTACAACCTAGAAGAAACCTATGGATTGTTTTTAACTCGAGAATTACCTTGGTCATTTGCTTTTAAAAAAATATGCAATGCATTGTGAATTTTTTGTTAGACTTGATTTTTACTTAAAAATACTAAAATGAGTTCTAGGGTTTGGTTTTGACATGAAAGTGCAAAACTAACCTTAAAAACTTGATTTTGATGTAAAAATGTTAAGATGGCCTCAAAGGTTGGATTTTGATATGAAAATGCAAAACTAACCCTTAAAGCTTGATTTTAATGTAGAAATGCTAAAAAGATCCTAGGGGCTCGATTTTAACATGAAAGTGCAAATTGACCCTAAAGGCTCGACTTTGATGTAAAATTACTGAAATGACCTTAAAGGCTCAATTTTTGACATGAAAATGCAAAACTAACCCTAAAGGCTTGGTTTTGACATAAAAATACTGAAATGACCTTAAGGGTTTGGTTTTGACATGAAAGTGCAAACACGACCCTAAAAGACTTGATTTTTAACCTAGGTTTGGCTAAATGACAAAAATAACCCTAGGAATGCATGTTTGACTTAGAAATGACAAAAATGCCCACCTTTAGGTTTGACCAAGGTTTAAAAATCCATAAATTTGATGATTTTTTCAATTTTAAAATCATGGAAAATAACATGGAAAAATGTAGGCTAAAAAACCCTAGTCCCATTTGGGAAAACCTTTAATAAGAGTAAGAACAAGTTACATTAATAAATATGACAGTGATAATATAAGCAAGATATGTGAATGAACATGGTACCTTAACAATAACAAAAATATCACAATTGGCTCAAGTTTGGCCATTAAAAAGGTTTATAAATTTGCTTCAACAATCACCTAAGTATGAAACTTAGGATGACCTAACTCACAACAAAATATTAAAGTAAATACACCATAAGAAAGTAAAAATAATCATAATAACAATATGAACTTAAAGTAAATATAACATTACGGGAATCAAAGTAAACATAACATTAATAGAAACACAAAAATAACAAGATCATGAGATGTAATTATTTGCTCAAGGTTTGACTACTAAAAAGGTTTAGAAAACCTTAGCTCAAACCAAGGATCATCAAGCTTAAAGCAACATAATGAAAGTAAATAATAATAAAAATAAACATGAATATAATGTAAGCATAAAGTAAAAATAGTAACAATAATGGTGATAAAGTAAAGTGGTATTCACATAAAATAAAAAGTACATAGAAATGAAATGATTGGCTCAAGGTTTGGCCACTACAAGCTTTAGAAAACCTTATCTCAAACTATCATCTAAGTTAAAACTTAAGATCATTAAGCTCATGATTAAACGAAATACAATAAAAGAAAAAGGTGTAATATAAGCATGAACATAAAAACAAACATAACTTGAACAACATTAATAGCTCAAAGTTTGGTCTCCAAAAAGGCTTATACAACCTTGGCTTAAACATCACCTAAGTTTAAACTTAGGATCATTAAGCTTGGGATTAAATTAATATAACAAGAAAAGAAAAAAAATGAAATAGAAGCATGAATATAATAACAAATATAATTTAAGAAACATAAATTGCTCAAAAGTTTGGCCTCTAAAAAGGCTTATATAACCTTGGCTCAAACATCAACTAGATGTTAACTTAGGATAATCAAACATATGATTAAATTAAGAACAACGAAAAAAGGGAAAAATTGAAATATAAGTCTAAATATGATACCAAAACATAACTTAAACACATTAATAGCTTGAAATTTGGTCTCTAAAATGGTTAATACAACCTTGGCTCAAACATCATCTAAGTGTAAACTTAAGATCATCAAACTAAAAATGAAGAAATAATAACAAAAATAAGCTTGGAAAATGAAGTAAACTAAGAACATGTAAAAGAAAAGAGAGAGAGATAAAAGCGATGAAAATAAAAATGAAGACAAGGCTAGTAACTACCTTAAACCAAAACCAAAAAGCATTTGCTTTTCCTTACTACCCTATCTTTTTTCTCTTTTTTCTTTTTCTTCTTTCTTTCAAGGATGGTGTCTATGTGGTGGATGATGAAAAAAGATGAAAACCCTCTTTTTCTTTCAAGAATGGTATCACTTGATGGGAAATAATGGCCATTTTTTTCTATATTTCCCAAATTTGTTTGATTATTTGGTTTTTGTCCTATTCCATGTCAAAGCCGCTTATTAAATCCACCTTGAAATGGCCAAATTATGGTTCCCAGTGCTCGTAATGTCTCATGAATCACAAAAAAAATGCTAGGTTTCCCGACAAAGCCACCGGTTAATTTTATGGGTTATGGATATTTCCAAATAACCTCTAATGTAATTTTTATGCTATTCAAAAGTCAAAATTTAATTTCCAACGGTTGGAGAAAAAGGTCCAACTAAGAGTGACACTTGAGGTGACTTTTTTTTCATTATTTACTTTCTTCAACTGGGTTTGTCAGAAGGTATTTCTTTCAGATTATTTTTAAGGTTTTTGAGTAGTTTTATAAGTGGTTATTTTGGCTATTTGGAGTGGAAATGGAGCACTCAAAATGGATTACAAAATCAAATTTGATCGATCAAACTGAATCAATCAATATTAGTTCAATTAGTTCGGTTTCAATGCTTGAAATTGGTTGGTTTGGTCGGTTCTACTATGTTGTTCATTTTAATTAGTTATTGATATATTGCAACCAAACTGACTGAACCTACCAAATGCTTACCCTTAAAGAGAAAGGTGTTAACAAGATGAAAAAATGATATAATATTGCATAAAATAAATTACACAAAGAACGAAAAATGAGGGATGCTTGAAAATGTATCTCATAATTGTTGTCAATTATCTAGAAATAACTAAGTTAACAATTTTTTGAGATGCATTTGGACCCAGATTAAAGTGTGAAAATCGGGTTTGAATTTTAAAAAGTTTGAGGAAAAATTTTTGATTTTGATGATTTTTGAATAAGTGATGTAGACATCTCATTTTTCCAAGCCAATTTTTGGCATCCTGGGGCATAATTGAAAAATAATAGAATCAAAAAAATAATAAATAAAAATGGGGACAACTATCGAGTGCCGTGTCACCAGGCAGTACGCTAGGCAACATTTTTTTTGGAAAAACCTGAAATGCATATGGGTAGTATTAAAAAAAAGTGTAAAAATGAGACATCAAAAGCTACTATTTAGAGTGTCACCGAAGTCATTCGAATAACCACTGGTTAGTGGCCTACTGTCTGTGACCAAGGTAAAGTATTCAAGGGACCTAAGGTACATGCAAGTTACATTAGTGCATAAGTATTGATACAAAGTTTTGATGCTGCTAAAAATTTAAATTTTCATGTGTAGTATCGATATAAAAGAGTTTGGCA